>JAJEKB010018794.1:0-40287 GCA_022393335.1 Macrotrachela quadricornifera
TCTCTGTGATATTTGATTTTTTTGTATGAAATGGCAGTAACATGCTTTCTTATATTTCTCGTTTTGAATGTGATCTTCTTAGTATTTTACTGATGATGTATGCTATAAAATGATATAGCACATCCACTGGAACAAGCTGATTGATAAGTAAATTGCAGGGCACACTGATATTGATACTTTATGTATTCGTTTCTGTTCTGTTATTTCTCCAAAATTGTGCAAAAATCCTGATAATAAATTTGATATATGATGTAGTTTGAAAATAGTTTTTCTTTAAAGAAATTCGTTTTATAATTTAAATAAGAAACAAGATTTTTTAAGTTATTCGTATTTGAATGATAAATTTTTTTCTTGTCAATTATCCTCTTAAAAAAAATGTAACTTTGAGGTCAAATAGAAAGTTTTCTTGTACTATAGGACGTCAGACTTCGATGAAAATGAATCTCGAGAAAATATATGTAACTGAAAAAAGAAATGGTATATGATTTGGAAGTGAATGTTGAAACCATTACTGAAACAAATTTTTTAATTAAGCAATTCTCATCTCTTAAAACAAATTTCTATATGATTTATTCATCAATCAAGGTTTTCTAATAGTATCTCAAAAAAAAAACTACTTATTCTTTCTAACCCTGCCAAGACAGAGGCACAAAATTTTATAACTTTCTTAGTATATAAATTATCGAATATCGATCATAGGCTATTTTGTGGAGTGTCGTTTACTGCATCTTTTCATCATAGAGCCAAATTTTTAAGTATGTGTTTTAGTATAAAAAAATTAATTATACAAATCGATGTTAGATTTAAACAACAACATATCGTGTAAGATCATATAAATATTTTTTTCCGTGAAACAATCGTCTATTTCGAAAATGTTCTATTCAATTAATTCAATCATATTAGTTTCTATTCTACAATGTATAATTTAGTCCTCAAAACTCCATTATTCTGCTAAAATTTCTTTTTTTTTAATAAATATTCCTTATGAATTTATTTCTTTTTATTCAATTCAATCTGTTAACACAATCTATATCTGAACTTCGTAGAATAAAATCAATAATTAGAGCATATGATGAAATAAAGATAACAGAAAGAGGTAAAGTTGGCATACGATATTCTTTCCAAAGTGAACCAATCCAATTCGTACACATATAACCAATTTGAAGATTGATAACCAAACCAATAAATATACACACTTGCATCGTTATTGCTGATAATGGTGGTAATATCCATAAAAGAAGTAGATTGAATAGAAAAAAATCTCCATCACCCAAAACTCTATAACCTTTACTAGGATGTAATTCATCTTCAATATCATGAATATAATAGCAAAAGATCGGAAATTTTGAATATCTCGAATTCATTGAAATATCGTTCATCTGATTACGAAATCGACCATGAATATGCAAACATGCAAAACTATATAAAACCAAACAAATATTAACATACTATCAAAAACGAACTCTTCATTGTTTCCTAAAAACATGAGAATCAAATATTTTATTAATAAAATACTCGTTATTGCTTGAAATAAATATCACAGTTTTTAGAAATAGCTTTCGAAATGCAATACTTACATATCATCAAAAGATACAATTCATATGAGAACAAGTTGAATCGAAAGAAAATAACGAAAAACTAATTCATAAAAAATCAATGCTTCAATAGCTGTTAATATACATACTGATGTTTGATAAAGAATTAGAAAAGGACATGACAATTTATGAAAACACCATTGAAATATAAAATAAGTGAATTGTCATACAAAAAGATAAACAGTAAATATATCTACTGAATACCAAAATTGAAAACTATCGAAACATCGAGATAATAACCATACATTGAATATCATTCATATTCCTAATATTAATCGAACTTGCATTTTAGAACCACAATACGACATAAATGCCATAAAGAAAAATGAACAACTCGTTACGATCAACATATTTCGTTTATCATCTGTACCTTGAGGAATTAAACAGGATGTGATATCTATAAAAATAAAATAACGTATAGAAAAATTTGTTTTTAAAAACGACATACTTCGTTGATTGATAAGATAGACTAAGGATAAATGACCGTAATGAAGAGTATCAGCAATTATACGTTGAAATAGTGAATTGATAGTTCGTTCCTCATTTCGAATACTATGAAATGTAAATGCGATCAATAGACTGAAACTAATAGCTAACATTATTTGTATAAAATTGTTCATCATTAGAATTTCTAGAATTATTTTAAACGATAAGAATTTTTAATAAGATGAGTTTAGTCAAAATTTTATTTGAAGTAATTCTTAATATTTTTCATTTTCTCGTTTGTTCCATTTATTTTGATTCAATCATGAATGAGGTCAAGCGGTCATCATGAAACAAGAAAAATATTCATTCAATGTAATATATACGAATTTTGTTGTGTCTTTTTTTCTGTAGGACAGATAGTCGAATCATCATTGAATAAGAGACATTTTGTCTATAACAGATATTTTCAGGCATTAGCAAATCAATATTGAAATGAACAGCATTAAAACACTGAAAATAAAACTCATTTTGTGAAGAACTTTTTTACAGAATATAAACTTATGTGTCATATTAACTTTCTTCGATCAACCAAAATTAGAAAGTTGTTTTGAGTGACATCTTGCATTTGCATTGGCTATTCTAGAGGCGGAACGAAGGTTCTGATCTGAGGAAGCTCAGCTCCCAAATCTTTTCGCAATCTGTCAAATGCTGTCGAAGTTTTTTGAGGAAAAGTCACGGTTAATATAGATATGTCGGAGGACAGATTAAAATTCAATTCAGTTTAAAATTGTCCTAGTTCACATCAAAATATCATCCTGAAATAGGACAAAATAAAATTTTGATTTGCACTAATTACAATTGAAACATTTCAAACCGAACTAGTTCATATTAAAATTTAAGTTTGAACTAGACTAAAATTAAATTTTGATCTGAACTGTAAAAGCGGACTAGTTCAGATTAAAATTTTGATTGGAACCAGTACAGATCGAAATAGTGAAAGGATACAACTTTTTTACACCTGTAAATAACAGTCACTCAGAATGAATGAAATAATCTAATAGAAGTCAACAAACAATTTATAAACAGTTTTTTAGAATGAGTACAGTCACACTAAAAATATATGGATTTGTCCTGAGTATGGTTCTTCTTTACCTGGATAAAACGGATTCTACAAGACATAATAATTTTTATTTACGCCTCATCAATATTTATAGAAATTTGAATTGAAAACTCCTTTAACAGACTCCCATCGAATTTTCCGAGCATTTTAACAGTCGAATCTGACCAATGAAAATCTTTAATCGAAAATCCAATTATTTGCGACAGAATCGCGCTTGAATCAATAGCCAAAGTTAATCATCCTGTGGAAAAAACGTCAACAGTGAGTATAGAAAAGCATTCGCCATTATTGTGGATCATTTTTTCGAAAAATCCGAAATATTTGCTTACATCTGACTATCTGCAACAGCTACCATATGGCCGTTGTACTTGAAAGTGAAGTCACATTCCAAATGTCTCAAGAGAAGTGAAACTGGTTCAGAAGTTTTAACCAGTTCTGACCTGGCGTTACAAACTCATTAGACATTAAATGCAAAAAAGCACAAAAAATACTGATGAAGAGCAGAATATACCAAAATGCCACTACAGCGACGTTCTAATACACAAAATGTATTTATTTATTACTACATGCTCCGTTTATTGACCAAGGTTTTTACCAATAGAAAATGTTTCGTTTTTAAGATCGACTTAACGCTGATTCTGATATAAAAGTGAAACATTTTGAGAATTTCTATTTATTCTTTCAGTATTTTAATCTGTGCTATCGTACTTCCGATCAAAATTTTAGTCTGAACTAGTCTGGTTTAACAGTTCAGATCAAAATTTTATTTTAGTCTAGTTCAAATTTAGATTTTAATATAGACTAGTTCGGTTTGAATTATTTCAATTGTAATTAGTTCAAATCAAAGTTTTATTTTGTCCTATTTCACGATGTAATTTTGATGTGGACTTGGAAAATTTTAAACTGAACTGAATCTTAATCTGTCCTCCAACAGATATTTTTCTTTCATGGTGCGCGGTCATTCACTTCATACGCTTTCATATATTTGATGAGCACTTAATATGTTCCAATTCAAACTTTATTGCTAAGAAAATAAATAGTTCACATGAGTACTATTTTAAGGATTCTGTGTTTACTTTCGAAACCATTTGGTACTTTCACGAAATCTCTTACTATAGTTAATACACTTAAACCCCTTGGGTTTTCATCATCTATTAAAGCTCTACAATACGCTTTGTTTAAAAGTGTGCGGAAAAGGGCTTACACTGAAAACACTTGCTTCCGTAAGAACGAACACCTTTGAACAAATTTAGTTTTGCTTTTAAATATACAACGTATTTTGGATGCCTTTTTACTCAGATATTACAAAAATTTTTAATAGACCACGTTAGACACTTCAAATTATGAATGTTTTTCGAAAACTGTTTATTTTCATGAAATACTGGTACTGTACGAAATTTGTTTCGCACAGTTGATGAAATAGAGGACGTAGAATACTGGCCAATACATATCTACTATTGGTCAACCTCATTTGTAAGAATATTCATTCACATATTATTGATCACATGAAACTTGTATTTACCAAAAAGAATTTTTGCTGAAATCAACCCTTGTTATTGCGTATATATGATATTTATTTATTTCCCGGTTATGAACATTGCTTTCTTCGTCTACAGTAAATAAGAAATACATGTGAGGTTCAACTTTTCTGATACAGTGCTATCAATCATCAAAAGTATAAGCAATATTTGTCTTCCTCACATATTCTCGAAAAAGGAACGCTATACTTTTGATGTCAAATAAGAAAAAATAACTAGAAATGTATAATGGGAATTCGAGAGATACTTTAAAAGTCTCTTGTTAAGTGAACCTACAAATTACCAGCAGATTCTACTAGAAAGTACAATATCATACTAACGGAAGGAAAACTTCATAAATAAGGGGCACACGCAGTTAAAACACCTTGTTCAAGGCCCATATAAAATAATATGCATCCAGTTTTTCTTCATCGTTTACCGAAACAAATAAACGAGTTTTTGAAGAAGAAACCAAAGCCCCGAAAATTCCGTACCTATCAATCCACTACTAGTGAAGCGCACAATATTCTAGAGGAAGCTTAGCTCCTCCAAGCTTCCCCAGTGGTTCCGCCACTAAATACATTAACTCGATGATAATTAACGCTACGGTTTATCATCAGCATTCGAACAATACAAATATTTAATTCTGTCAAAGATTTCTTATATTTCATCTATTTTGTCAATCTATCTATTGAAACTAAAAAAAGAAATATATTTCAATGATGCCTTTTTTTCTGTTTAAACTTGACATAGAACGGATCCTATTTCGTTTGGGACATATGCTGACGATAATTTTGACTCGACAATCAAATAAATTTTTATATTTAAAACTTACCTTGTAAGAATTAAATCAGGTTATATTATTAGAATATTCAATTGTATATTTATTAATTCTTCTTATAAATAGGAGGATAATAAAAAATTATATTTGAACGTGTACTAATATACAGTGTGTATTTGGCATAAAATATTAAAACATCCAGTATTCTTGTCATTTAATTGATGTTTAAAGTTTAAGATTTATTAATATAAATCTGTGTCCAGTATGTTTCAAGTTCTCCAAAGGTCTTTTACACTTTTCATGCGAAATAGTTAAGTTATAATGTTAGTAGATAAATAGATAATAGATATGTATCACTTTCTTTCACATAAAGTCGACGAACACAAAATTCTAGGCATCACCAAATCAGACTGATGATCGCCATGCCGCTCGTTGTTTACTATTATCCACTTCTTTTTCAACAGTTTAAGTAGATTATAGACAATAACGAGAATAAATACGATATAGCGAACAAATCAGCGAGCAACACTTTTTCGATTTGTTCGTTTCTCTCACTTGTCCGTTGGACTACCAAATAAATACAACCGCAACACCATTTGTTCTCTTTCAGAATTTATCTATATACAAACACAAGCAAGCCATATAATTTGCGTTCATCACTTATTTAACTTCCCAGATCGAAACAGCCCGGTCGTATACGATCGTAATACTGAGACAGGTAATACGGCAAAATACGGTGGTATACGATCGTATCGTGAACGTATACAACCGTTTACAGACTCTGTATTCGTCGACCTGGGTTGATCTTTACATCTTCTATATTCATAGGTTGGCTATTTATCAACTGAAACAATGGTATGTTCTTCATTCTCTTCTACCTATTCCTTGACTTCCTCCTACATTATATTTCTCATTTCTCTATCGTCCTTTTAAGTGAGGTCAAAAATAAAAATGGCTATAGTGGAGATAACTCCGCCTGTGGAAAACTGCAGCCAGTCCCAAGCCTGGATAACGAAGGAGGATTGAGGCAATGGGCTAGCAATCCATTCCCTGTAAAAACCCTTATTGCTACAGTAACAATAAGCAATATCCAAAGAAAACAACAACCTCAGCACGAAGATGACGGTACTGAATGAAAGCCGAAAGGAAGTTCAGCATCCGATGCGTACCAAGATTCTGAGTGCAAAATCAACAACCCGAATTGGAACATGGAATGTATCGTGATCGACAAAATTGAAGAAAGCTTATTGCCAAATGTGCCCAACAGCACAGGTGGAACTAAGTCTAAGTATAATGGAGGTATTACTTCTATAACAAGACGATAGTAAAACAAATTTGATCTAATTCTCTTTTTGTAGAATACATTTGATTCTAATCGTGTAAAGTCTATGATGAAAACTGCTGCAAAAAATGTTGTGAAACCAAACATTGAATTAAACGTGAATACATTACGAGATGTAATTAATATGGTATTTAGATTATGTAACATAAACGATATGATAATATTACTGCATTCTTTGTCACAAGATTTTTAACACTTTTCTTTCGTTATAATCTGTCGAAGAGGTTCTTACCTCAACAAGTCTCAGTGGCAATGCATTGCCAGGGATTACGATAAATTTTATCGATGAAATGGTTGATCTTATATATCGAGTAAATATAAATACACATTAGTTTATAAAATTTAGTAAATATTAAATATTATATATGTTAGGATCATGATTTACGTCGAAAAATCATTCATTATTTGGATTATAGTAAGTTTATTAAAGTTTTTTCTTTGTATTTTAAGATTTTCTTTATTCATAGTATTATGATTATTCATCGTCCAGGTCAAGAACGTACAATAAAGATTTTTCGATTGTGAAAACGATTTTTGTTGTGTTTTAATAAATAAATAAAAGTATAAGTATAACTAGCTTTTCCAGATTTAACTTACCTCCTGAAATTTATTCTCTACTACCATGATACTGCTGTTTTTCCCGAAACACCATCTGAATCCAATCAGATGTAGTGGTTCCATAATCGATAACAGTCTATTTTTAATCAGATGCACACATTCTATAACTTAGTGTGGGTTAGCTTGTATAATACCTTTACAAGTATTTCATGATGATGAAATAAAACAGGTTTTTTCTCATTTAAATATTGAATCTATGTTAACAATGCTGTGAGATGGTTTTAAATATCTTCAAAATAGACAGTATAATATTCTATTAGGGAATGAACACATGTTGACAATGGAACTGTATGTTCAATCAACTTGGTAGCAATGGTTTAATTTAAAGAAAATATATACCAAAAATAGATAACTTTCATTAAACACTTCGCTATAATACTTCATCCTCTTTCGTTCTCACCAATGTTTTATTTCCTTAATAATAGACATTTTCGCTGATCAATAAGTAGAAATTTTAATAGGACATATATTTACTTGAAGTTTTTCTCACAACTAAAAATCTTCAGATAAAGGCAAAAATGTTCTAATAATTATGAAAAATAGAGAAGAGAAAATGTGCAAAAATGTTTTAAAATAAATTTATAATTTTGATGCAGCTGCTTTATCAAGATACTAAATAAGATCTTTAACTTGTCCAATTGGATATGTTTTATTTTTATCTTTTATAACTTCTTTAACAATTATTGACTTAACTTCACCGGTAACAGCAGCTATTTTATATTTTGCTTTATTAATTGTATTTAATGTTAATGTAACACATTCTGGTGGAGGTTTCGGTGAATCTTTTACAAATGTTACTAATCCTTCATTTATATTAAGAACTGAATAATCAGGAAAAAAATTTGGTGTATGACCATCAGGTCCCATAACAAAAAGAAAGATATCAAATGACTAAAATATAAAAAGATAAAGCAAAATTTGTAACTTAATCTTCTTCATTCAGTATTTCAGTGAATTGATTTTGATAATCTTGTGGACATTCTTCAACAGATTTTAAGGTTGCATCAATTCTAATTATATTTTTTTCAGTCAGTGATAATTGTCGAAATAATTTTGATTGATGATTTACATATGTTGATTCATTTGATTGAAATGAAACAAAACGTTCATCAACAAAAAAAACATCTAATGAGGGAACGTTTCCAAGTGTAAGTCTTAGTTTTAAATAGGATATATACCAGTTTGTAGAGCTCGGCGAGCTGATTCTTGTGGTGTATTTCGTTTTTCCCAACGGAGCTTCTTTTATTTAGAATATGATGCAGAATATTGGAATTCTAACATAATATTATGAAAGAAGATGATTGCCACAAGCTGCTTGTACCTGTATGTATCATTTCTCATTTCCACACATCGATCTAGATCTTTCTAGGGAATATCTAAAAGTGTGCAGTTTTCAACATTTTGACTCCGTTTCTTGTGAGCATGAAGTATTCGCTTAGTACAGTTCTTAACGATACAAACTTAGTTAGAATGGTTTCTTTTATACTCGGGAGTATCAGTTGTATGATTATAGTTTATGAATTTCACTAGACTATCAGCTTCTTATCCTAATCACTTTATTCAGAAAATTTATTTGGAAAAGAGCGATCAATGAAAATGATACTTGACAAAGAAATATTTGGAAAAATAAATGTTATTAATATAACACCTATTAAAATATAAATAATAGTTATACATATATCTCATTTCCACTTGGGAATTTATCATCCATCATGATCTATGATACATAAAGTACATTACGATAATATATGCAAGATTAAAATCAATTAATACTAAATAAGCATGTATAGTAGAAGAAATAATATTTGTTTATTATTCATTTGTTAAACTATATATAATTGCATAGATAATATGTATATTAGATAGGAAAAGTTGAATGATACATTTCTAGTATACAATTTATTTCGAGTAGATGTCGTATATTACAAACTTTTTGGCGAATATTTGATAAAAGAGAGTAATATTTGATTGATAAATAAATATTGATTGTCGCGATGGATGTGGCGCTATGTTCATATTAAGCCCTCATAGCTCAGTGGCCTAGAGCGTCGCTCTTGTAAAGCGAAGGTCTCAGGTTCAAATCCTGATGAGGGCACCATTTTTGCTTTTATTTTTGAGAATATTATATCTTCTTTCTATTTCCTACTTCAATCGTTCTCAATAAACACCTATATTCCTTTCTGTAAAACACGCTTGCTAATGGTCCTTGAAGCCAAGTGTGCTTCAAAAATCCTGCCTTAAAAATATTTTCTTTTATGTATGCTATTTAATTTTATTCATCAAACTTTTTTAAATAATAGATGGATGTAATGGTTTACTTTTATATAAACAAATTTCAGAAATATTGTTCGAAAGTATTATTTTTTAATGAAATAGAAAAGATTTAGCCTTTTTTCTATAAAGGAAAAGGTTAATTTTTGATGTAACCAAAATATTATACCAAATACAAATAATTTGCTGCATCCAACTATCATTCAAAAAAAACTTGATAAAATTAAATGATAAAAATAAACAAAAATATTTTTTAGGAAAAGACTTTTGGAACATAGGATATATAACAACAAAATTAGCTTTCACTTCAGTTTGCATTTTCGAAAGGAGATTTCCTATCGACAGAACTTCATAATAAATCACATGTCGATTACTAACGTAAATATTTCGTGCTGGTGAAATTGATTAGAGATTTAAATCAATTTGATTGATCATTCTTTTGATTCTCTACAAAAACATTTAGAACATGCTGCAAATATAAATCTTTTTCTGGTTATAATAATAGATTTCGTCGAAAACAGAATCTTTATGAAAGGAGAAAATAGAAAGAAGATATAATATTCTCAAAAATAAAAGCAAAAATGGTGCCCTCATCAGGATTTGAACCTGAGACCTTCGCTTTACAAGAGCGACGCTCTAGGCCACTGAGCTATGAGGGCTTAATATGAACATAGCGCCACATCCATCGCGACAATCAATATTTATTTATCTATCTAATATACATATTATCTATGCAATTATATATAGTTTAACAAATGAATAGTAAACAAATATTATTTTTTCGATTATACATGCTTATTTAGTATTCATTGATTTTAATCTTGCATATATTATCGTGATGTATTTTATGTATCATAGATCATGATGGATGATAAATTCTCAAGTGGAAATGAGATATATGTATAACTATTATTTATATTGTAATAGATGTTATGTTAATAATATTCACTTTTACAAATAATTTCAATGGAACGTCAAATTACATTGTAACTATTGATGTTTTTGTCATTAGATGATATATCACTCCTTTACTATTTTCTATTGAACATCATCAACAGATAACGATGAAAAAATTTAATATCCGGAAAACAAAAACTTTGCATATCATTAAAAATCATGATTAGTTTAATTTATTATTTTATGAGAGCATGAAGCATCCATATGTACAATGAATGACATAAAAATCCCTTCTTATCACAATGTATATGCTATGGACAGATATTATCTTTTGTGATAAAATTAAACGAGTTCATCATGTTTGTCAAAAATCACTAGTTTGTCACTCTTTTATCCTTATACTAATACTAAGAAACAATAATTACTTTAGAAAAGATTATAAAGAAGTAAACTTAAATAAACTTTACTATATATATATATGTATATAAACATATCTGGAATTCTAAAAATTGTGAATCCATTAAAATCGAAAGTATTTTTCATAAATCATAATGAAAACATTAATTCAATATCAGTTCAAAAATTTGTAAAAAAAATGGCGAGTATCGATTTAATCAACAGTCGAAGTCCCGAAGGACCAAATGTAATGCTTCTGTCTCATGACATTATGTTATGTTTTGACTGCTGATTACGGCTCGTCTCTTTCTTCTTTATTAACCTTCTACTTCAATTGTACTATGTTACACGTTGTGCAATATTTTATTTTGTTATATGATGTAAGACTGGAATAATATTGTGAAAGTATAGTAATGTGACACAATGCTTGATGAAACATGTCAATTTTAGTAGTAGATTTCCATCCTGCTAGAGGATTGGCATTGTACATCTATTTACATAAGCATGGACATATTCATGATTTGTGGATAATGTTTCATATTGATTTTTATTTTTGACGAAAATGAAAGAAAACTAAACAAAAAAATCTGAAGATATTTACAAATGATAATTGATTAATAAGTGTCATTTATAAATCAATAATTTAATTTCTGTTCCTATTAGTTGCAAAAAGATCTATATATTTATTGCTGGTAGATGTAAGTATAGATATACTGTCGACTTGAAAAGTCTCGCATCACTTTCTATTTTGAGTTGTATATTAAAACTATACAATATTAATTTAATTTGATCATATAATTGTATAGTGGAGATCGAGTACTCTGTATATACATCTGTTCATTGTAAAAATAAACTTCAATAGTAAGATAAAACGATAATAAAATTGTTTGCAAAAAATCGAAGATTTTGTCATTTGTCTATGCAAAGATATTCGCAAAACAAATTATGTCACTATTATTTCTCAATAGAATTCATTTTGTTCGTTTTATCATAATGATCAGTGAAAAAAAGTTTTTTTAAAGTCTGATAAAATCAAATATTTTCTAACATATTTGCTTTTTTTATGTCATTTTTTCCTGAGGACTGAAGTTTGTTCTTTTTACTGTATTTTATAGGCAAGGATTTTTCGTACTAAATCGGTTTACATATATAATACTTAATCTGTGCTATCAAAGTATATAAATGAATTAAATTTAATCTTGTATAATTTAAATACATAATTCAAAAGAAAATAATGATGCGAGACTTTTAGCATTGACACCATACAGATAAAATAATGACAAATTTTTTTGTAACGATTTAATGACGATAGACATTGTTTTTGTGAGTATAATGTTTCATTCGAAACTTTCTATGTAGAGCAAATGAATTGAAATAGATTCATTGATACAATGAATAACCATAATCATTCATTATTGCGCTCCTATTCACTAGATATAAAAGAATATCTCTCAACCGTAACGATAAAATATATAAAAACATTGCCCAATGTTATCTTACAATATTTATAAAACTGCACTATTTTTAACAACCTAATTGAAATAATATTTATGATTGGTTGGAAATGTATAAAAAAAATATGTATAAAGTGAATAAAGGAGTGAAAATGGACGATTTACATAATAAACTTGAATTGAAATATTTTTCAGAATGATTAACTCATTATTGTCAAAGGAACTGTCTATATAGATTTTCATATATCAATTGTGAATACCAGTTGGATTTCGTACTTTTGACTAAAATATTATCATTACGTTGAAGAAAACTTTGACTTTAATATGCTGATGCACAAGAATAATAAAACGATTACAAGGAAAAAAATGTTTAGCCAATACCATTTCATGTATTGTCCTTCATACGGCAATAATACTATGGTACTATATTGATTACTAATGATTTTTTTATAGTGTTAATTGAATTATTTAGTAATGTAAATAAAAAGGAAATATATATATATTCAGTGTCGCTCTTTCGATCACGTGATATAATTATGATTCATGTTCAATTAATGACATGTTATACTTGACAATATGTCATATATTGATGTTACCTTTTCGATATCTTTTTACCTTCATTTTAGTATTTTTTCGTTCTCACGATCTATTGAGACTTACCTGTATGTTGCAGACTGACTATCACATTCTCAAACGCATATACAATCACATTTTTTTTTCTCCATTATGCACATACTTTCTTGTCAATTATTATTTATTCGATTCAATGTTGCATTGACAAAATACAGTTTTCATTTTTTTTTCTTTTGTGATTATATTTATAAATTCTATGACTGATGTATGAATCATAAATTATTTTTCTATTATTCGTTAGAAATTCTTCGATAGACAATAATATAGATAATACAGTAGTCTTTTTTCGTTCTCGTATATTTCTCGTCTTAGTTTACAAAGAATAGACAGTGCGAGGTCGAAATATGTACATGTAAATAGACCTTTTTCGTGTTCGAAGTGTATACTCGTCTTAAAGCCATATAATACCACGAAAAGAAACATGTGAATAATAATTTGTTATTTTTATTTTATTATAATTTTCTTTATTGTATTGAAAATACTTTATCTTTAGATATATATATATATATATATTATAATAACGAATCAGGAAAAAAAAGAAAACGAAAAATGATTCCATTAAGATGTTGTTACAACAACATTAACTGATGATTGAGACAAATTTCCATTTATCTATGTTAAAAGTAAGAATTTCCATTTTATTTATATTTATTTTTACTCAAACAAAAAAATACTTCTAGCTACCCTAATATACTGGTGCTGAAGATAAAGTGATTAAATTACTAATATATTGACTTTTTCTCCTTGTCTCATATTCTTTTTCTTTTTTTTTTTCTTCTAAAATCATGTGCACTTGCGTATATACATACTTGTCCGTGCCGTCCCATTTTTTTTATAATAAAGTCAATAAATACACTACTACAGTCGACAAACAAATGAAATAAAGTAAGTAGACGAGAATAAAAAAAAAAACTCAGAGTAAAATTGCATAAAACTTTCTCACTATCGAGGTCTCTTTTGTTTCTTTTTTTCTATATTTGATAAACATTTTTTTTTATGACTTTTGTGGCTTTAAAAAAATAAATTGAGCTTACATATTAGAGATGTACATTTTGCCAAATGCTAATTTTTTTCCCTCCTATGTTATAATTAGATATTTAGAAAATGATAATATAAAAACAAATAGTAAATGATTCATTGTTGTAAAACTTTGATAATAATGAGAAGTGCGTAAAAGAATATGCTATGTGCATACACACGCAATTTAACATAGAAATTAAAGCAAATAATAGATTTTTCTCATTATTTGAAGACGAGAAAATGCATTTTTTTTTTTATTATCTTACACAAAAAACTTTTTAATAACAGAATAAATCGACATATTCGATACGATAATATTACAACTTTAGATTATAGTATTTGACATATTTGTAAATCTTTCTATAGTATTGAAATAATATATTTCAAATATTTTTTGACAAGAAAGAAAAAGTTTATTTGCTTGTAAAATAATGAGAACATAAGTTCATATGAGAATTTAATAGTTTTACGCATTTTTTTATTCCCTAAAAATTAATAGAAAATATTCTATATGTTTTTTATTCTTTTAAGAATCAAGTGAGTACAATGTTATTTTACGATGAGAAAAATGTTATTAATTCAATAAAATTAATAACATATCATACTATTTCTTCAAGAAAGTTTAATTAAGTAAAATAAATCTTTTAAATAGCTGATTAAAAAAAAAAAGCGCTTTTTCAATTATCTAAATCAATCTTTGACATTATTCACACGTACATTGAGTTCAATTAATTCTCTTATAAATTCTTCATCCATATATTATAGATGTCTGACGAACTATCTTCTTCTTCTTCTTCTTCTTCACCTTGTGCCCAATTGAGTATAATTGTTGATTTAACATCTTCATCATTCGATTTTAAAACACTATACAATCATTTATCATCACAACCACCACCCAATAGTGATCATCATCATTGGCATTTTGGTGGACTTCGTTCTTACACAATCCCATTTCAATCTAATCATGATGATACAACTATTAATCGGGTTATTTCTAAATTAAAACTATTACAAAATCATTTATGTATATTACCACCATTTTGGATTTCATATAAAAAATGTCAACAACAGCAACAGCAAATTATCCCATCAACAATACCAACAACCGAGGTTATTCGTAAAAATGTTAAATTAGGAAAATTTTATACAAATAATGGTTTTGATATGGAATATACAGGAGGCGCACTAGTTGAATTAAATAAATATATATGGGATATTCAAACACAAATAAAAGATCCATGGCGTTTAGTTTTTTATCATGATAAAATTGATATTGATTATGGATGTAAAGAAAAAAAATTGCGGAAAACATTTAAAGCTGAAATGATGGATAGATGTGCTGTTATAATGACACAAAAAGATGGTTTTACTCTATTTATTAATATGAATGGTAATCCTATTGATTATGAGGCGGTATATTCAACTATTCCTCTAAATACTAATGATGATGGTAAAATATAAAATTTTATATTGAATAAAAAAACAAAACATTTCATTTTTTTCTTTTAGAATCAGATCCTTCAAAACGTAAAACAACTGAATCAACTGTTTCATACATTCGTACTGCACCTCGAGAATCACAACCATTTTATTCAACTATTCGTCTTGTTATTTCACTTACAGATCAATATAATACTTTTGATGATAATGATGAACATCGTTGCGAACAATTACAACGTTTAAATTTATGTTATACACATTTTATTGAATTTTTTCATCGTAATCATATAAATGATTGCTTTGGAGTTATTCTAAGTATACCATCAACTATAGATTTTTCCTTAATAACATCATTATTTATGTCAAATGAAACAATATCGTTTATTAAACAATATTGTTGGCAAATGTTACTGTCTATTGGTTATCGTTTTCAACAACGTTTAACAGTAGATTTTATTCAACAGATGAAATTAATTGAAGATGATGATGAATTTTATCAGGTATTTCCTATAATCTTTAGCAAAAATTTGTTTTATTAAATAAATTATTTTTTATAAATCTATTGGATATTTCTGTTAAAGATAAGAATGTAAACATATTCTTTCTTCAAAATAATGAAATTTTAAAATTGATCAATCCTTACGTATTGTTTCAGAACATTTTAATTGGCAATGAATCTATACAAAGCTTTCGTTGAATTTGTTTATTTCTAAAAAAAAAATGTATTAAATATTTGTTAAAAAATATTTATCATATTCTCAGAATTTGAAAAACAATATTAGATATTATTATCATAGGTTTTATTATCTAGACATCACTTCATATATGGCGTCGTTCAAGTGAATATTATTTCATTGATTTACTTGCTGAATTACGTCGTTATCGAGAGAAAATAGCTGCTTTAGCAGCATTACCACCATCATCACCTACATCGATAACTAATAATCATCAACAAGGAATAAAAAAAGAAGAAGGTGAACAAGAACGTTGGAGTATTCATGTACCACCACGTCATTATGCATATGTACCATCAGTAACATTAACACCAACAACAATATGTGTTAATCCATTTAAATTAGTTAAAACAAATCGAGTTTTACGTGAACTAAAATTTGGTGGAAATCTTATGTTTGCACTTGTTGATGTTAAAGAAGAAAATGGCACTATGGATTTATTTCCACATGATTGTATGTTTAAAAAAAATGAAAGAAATTTATATATATATATATTTGTCTTTTTTATTTAGATCGAGCTTTACGTTGGAAAACTGAAATGTTACTTGAATCAGGTTTTGATTTAGGTATGGAAGGTCGAACATATCGTTATTTACATCATTCACAATCACAATTAAAAGATAAACAATTTTGGTTTTATCATCATGATAAAGAAACAAATTTTTCATTTGAAGATGCATTTTCTTGGATGGGAGATTTTCAAGAAGAAAGAATTGTTGCTAAACATGCTGCACGTATTGCACAATGTTTTACAAGTGCCGAAGCAACAATTCAAGTTAAAAGAAGAAAAAAAAATTTTTTTCAATTTATTTTTATTATTATTATAGATTCCATCAGAAAAAGTTGAATATATTGAAGATATTCATACAGATGATCATAAATATAATTTTACTGATGGTGTTGGAACAATGTCAACTATTATACGTGATAATGTAAGATTAATGATTTATTAATTTATTAAAATATAACCATATTGATATCTTCTTATTGTATTAGTTTGAGTTAGATATACAGCAAATTCCAGATTTTCTACCGATGAGTTCTTCTTACTTTATACAATGTCATCATTCAAGTTTGAGTATTTTATTTCTTACAAATAACAGTAAGCAATATTATCTAATGGATGTAGATAGACGAGATATTGAAGGAAAACGAACCGATTTCATAATTTCAAGTGATTTCCAGTATTTTCTAGTTCTGGTAAACCGTTCAGCTTGCTTTATATCATTCAACAGTGTATTGCACATCGTTATAATTACGATAGGAATCATTGAAATTTTTAAATCGAATTCTTTTAGTATTTTCAGTATTTTTGGTCTTGATCAAATCCATTACTATAGAAATGTTTCGTCATATATTGTGCAAGTTTTCGGACGCTCTGTTGACTTGTGTCATGCGTTAAAAGTGTTTGTATGATAGTTCCTAAACACAATTTGATTTGGATTAACTAAATTATCCAACGAAATATTTTATCATTTTAAAGCATACATACTAACTCGCCGAGAATTTCTTTTTTGATTTTCATCAAAGAACATTATCAAACTTCCAAAAACATCGCGACTAGGCTTTTTATCAGCTCAACGGAATGTAGTCCATTAAGTGTTCGATGTCAAGTTGCGAGACTATTAATCATTGAGACGAACTTCTTCAATAATCACTACTTGCCTGCTTAGTGGTGCCTCAAAGCTACATTATATGTTTCTTCCAAGAGGGAATAAACTGATTTCTATTGCTGGAAATCCTAAAAAATCACTATAAATCTGTAAATCGATATAAATCACCTATAATAACGTTAAAATCAGAAGTTCTGATTTTAATTAATGTGTAACGAATTCTATCGGTTTCCTTGCTTACGATGATTTTCAATATTTATAGTATTTCCTCTTAATTTTTAATGACTTATCATGATTTGTCTTAGAAATGGAACAATATCAATACGATATTCATGTTGGTATTGATATATCAAACAGAACCGCTAGTCCCCTACTTCAAACTCAATATTTTAAAAAACTGATACTGGATTGGAATTCTTCGACCCTGAAAACCTTTGATCAAGCTTTATAAAAGTCTTATTTGCTTAAAATAATGTATACTTGATTTTTCGTCAGGAATATGTTATTTTAAGAAAATAACAGTTTTCTTATAAAGTTTAATCAAAAGTTTTCACGATCGAGGAAACCATATATATATATGCAATACCAATTTTTGTAATGATTTCAAGGTGATTTCAGCTATTGAAATCAATTTGTTTCCTCTTGCGATATATAAATAAAAATAAATCTATCAAAAGGAATATCCGAATTTGATGCTTATATACTTTTTATATAAATTAGAATAAGTTTGAATTTTATAAATAATTAATTTTCTTTTAATTTTTCATTAGATTAATCCACATCGACAATTTTCAGCTATTCAAATTCGTTATGGTGGTTGTAAAGGTGTTATATCTGTTAATCCCGATTTAGATAATTCACCTCATCAATTACGTATTCGTCAATCAATGAGAAAATTTAAATGTTCACATGATATTCTTGAATTATGTCGTATTTCTAAACCGCGTAAAATTATTTTTCTATTTATTTATTTTTTTTTTCTGATTTTAAATATATTTATTTTTTTAGGTCCACTTTATTTAAATCGACAAATAATTGTTTTATTATCACATCGTACTATTGATGATCGTACAT
This sequence comes from Macrotrachela quadricornifera, assembly GCA_022393335.1. Classification (NCBI taxonomy): domain Eukaryota; kingdom Metazoa; phylum Rotifera; class Eurotatoria; order Philodinida; family Philodinidae; genus Macrotrachela; species Macrotrachela quadricornifera. Next base: position 18,932 of record JAJEKB010018794.1, read on the forward strand.
TTCTTTTATTACAAACTCAACATCAACAAACTTTATCTGAATCACTTGTTTATCCAACACGTGCATATGAATTATTAGCAGAAAAATTAAATCGAAATTTATTTCCACTTCGTTCATTAATTACTGATGCACATCTTAATTTAATTCAAGAACCTTTTTTTCGTCAATTAATAATAACAACAAGTAAATTTGAATTAGCACAGATGCGTGAACGTACACGTTTAAAATTATCAAGAAATTCAGCTAGAAATATGATTGGAATTGTTGATGAATATGGAATTTTAGAGTATGGACAAGGTAAATAAAAGAAATACAAATAAAATAATTTAAATTATTATTATTATTTTTTTTCTTGTGATTTAGTTTTTATTCAATATACAGAATTACATGGTGATTTATTAGATGATGAATTTGGTTGTAATAATGATTCATCATTAACATCACAATCAGAAAAAACAATTATTCTTGAACAACAAGTTGTTGTAACAAAAAATCCATGTCATCATCCAGGTGATATTCGAGTTTTTTCAGCTGTTGATATACCTCGTTTACGACATTTAAAAGATGTTATTGTTTTTCCACAACGTGGAAAACGACCACATCCAAATGAAATATCTGGTTCAGATCTTGATGGTAAAAAATTATTCTTTTTTTTTTAGTATTAAAATAATCATAGTTAAATTTAGGTGATGAATATGCTGTTATATGGCATCCAGCATTTATTCCTAAAACACCAAATGATACACCATATGATTATGATTCTCAAACACCAACATTACGTGTTATTGATCGTCCTGTAAATCGAGCAGATATTCAAGCAACTGTATTAGATATTAGTGAACAATCATGTGTTGGAAAATTATGTTCACTTCATTTAGCTAATATGGATCTTCATGGTGTTGCACATCCAAAAACTTTAGCTATTGCTGGACATATTTCAGAAGAATTAGATGCACCAAAAACTGGTCAACATCCATTAACACCTAAACAAATTGCTCAATTACAAGCTGAATTAGGCAATGAACGTCCTGATTATTTTGATAAACCTTATTATAAACTTTATCCATCTAAACATGTACTTGGTATGTTAAATAAAGGAACTATTATCGAGTGTAAAATAGAAACAATACCGATCGCTATTGAGTTTGGTTTTTCAACATTAGAAACAGTCCTTTTGATTAGGTATATTTTCAATTTCATTTGGAAATCGAATAGTTTGAAAAGAGGACACATTATTGGTAAAACTTTCAGAACATCCTATAGACAAATTTTTAGATCAAAATTCAATAATTTAATTTTCGGTAAATACCAAAAAAAAGAGTCGAAAGCCCAGTAAAATGGTCATCATTTTCTAACGAAAGATTGAAAACATCAAATAATTCTAAGATTTACAGAGTAGATATTGGAGGTATAACATTAGTGAATTGAAGTTGAAAATATACTTAATCAAAGGGATCAGACGGCAGTTTTCTAGAATACTTTGGCAGTATTTTGATTTTTAGATAGACATCTACCCGCATCCATTCTTTCTCTAATAATGAAAACAGAAGCTCGATAGCCATCGGTATTATTGAATTATTGAACAAAAATCAAATTCATTCTATTTTGAAATGGATAATAGTTACTTATTGTATTTTGTATCTAATCAGAGATGGGCAGCTCTGCCCTTTCCTCAGTCTAGCTCAGCTCTAGTTCCAAATATTTTCTAGCCATTTCACTTCGACTTCGCTGCAACTGGGGTATCGTTCGCTCTAGTTCAGCTCCAGTTCCAGACACCTGCTCGATCATTCCACTCCAGCTCCACTCCAGCAGAAATAAAATTTCATTAGAAAACTTTGGTTCTTTTGAGGTCTGGACAGAATATTTTTTGCATTCATTAATGACGCTCAGTCTTCGTTGTAAAAGATGCAAATGGAAGAGAAAAAAGTACAGTTATCAAATATCTGTGTGGTATTTTTTCGCTCCAGCTCAGCACCAGCACCAGACATCCACTGAGTCGCTCCTGCTCCGAGAGCGGAGCTATCCATCTCTGTATCTAATAAATATTTATATAATAGGTCAATTATTTCGTTCATGCCTTCGTTTCGAACCAAACTGGATATCAGTACAAACACCACCAACAACAGTCTGTGCAACACCAATTGATCCATTATTAATTCATGATTTACATAATGAATATACACCATCTGTTGAAGAATTAGCTCGTATTTATCGTGAAGCTATTATGGATATAATGTATGTATATCGTTTTTCATCTGATGTTGATTTACTTTGTCGATTTGATTCAACATCATTACAACATAAAACACCATTAACAAAACAACAAACTGATTCAGCTTGTCTTATTGCTGATTCGGCACAAGTTGAATTAAAACAATTAATACGTCGTATACGTCGATTATTTTATCATGAGTTTCGCTTTTGTGATAAAACACATACAAATCGTAATCATACAATTTGTACACAATGTTCAGATAAAAAAATGGCTAAAGCAAGTGCACTTTATGTTTTATGTTATACAGATACACGTCATGCTCGACGTATGTTAAGTTTACCATGGTTATTTGCACCATTATTAATTGAAACAAGAAAATTAAATATAAAAAAACAAACAAAATTATGTAAATTTAATATACATACTTTTTTTTAAACTGTTGATTTTCTATAATTTTTTTTTCTAGTATCACCAGCACTTGTTGCTCAAATGCTTGAAATTCAACCATATCGTTTAATTGGTCAATCATTACGACGTGCACTTCAATATTTATTTGATCGTTCACATTCATTTTATTTTCATTATACATATTCATCTAATAAAAAAAATTTTGTTACTGTTTCACTTGGACCAACATCAACGGCTAAACGTCTTTTATTAAAACGTGAAATTTTATTACTTGATTATTTCATTATTGAAATTCTTCATCATTATGTTTCTGAATATTTAACAAAAGTACGTTCATTAGTAACAGCATCAAAACCATTACTTGTTACATCTGTTTGGCAACATATATTAACACGTCTTATTCTTGGTGAATGCTCACCATTAGTACTTATAACAACCCATTCAAATACAAATTCAATTATAACAAATTGTCAAAATTGGTCCGATGAACAAGCATGTAAAACATTACAACGTTTAATTGAAATAAGTGCTCAATGTGCTGATCATGGACCTGATACAGCTGATTATGCACATGCTAATGAATATTTAGTTTTAGCACTTCAACAAATGGCTACAACCGGTTCATTATATTCCAATTAGAAAAAAAAACAATGGAACAACAAAAATCTTAATGTTCATTTTCAAGGCCCAGTGATATATATATTTATATATTTATCTTCTCTTATGATATGAACTATCTACATTTGACAAGGACCGAAAAGTCATTTTGACTGTGATGATTTTTCATGAGTGCTTTTTTTTTCTTTTCTCTTTCTTTCTTTTTCTTTTGTTGCTATTGATGGCACCTACATTTTAAAGAATGTGTGTGTCTTTCTTTTTTTTTTCACACTTATTTTGCTTAGAAAAGTTGTGAGAAAAAACCTTAAAAAAAATAGACTTTAGATTTAAAAAAATACATATATTGAAAAAAAAAACAAAATACGAATTATTTTTTTCAGAGACGATAAGTCTAATTATACATACATGTAACTGATAAAAAATGAAAGAAATTGAATCAAATTGTTATTTGAAATGAAAGGTACAACACAAATTTCGATTGATAAATATTGAGTGTTCCGTTTGATCCACACTATTTTCACTCTTTGATGAACTGCAATTCATCACGCATTTAATCAACATTCTGTTTTTCAATCAATTATAATTTTCTTGAACACAATTTACTAATATATATACATTGAGAAGAAAGTCTCATCAGATATATAATATGGCGATTGCGAAGAAGAGATATTTTCATTTCTCTATCTTTCATTCTCGTTCACTCTGTTCGTCAAAGTAGTACATCTTGATCAGTATATATGTTGTTCTAATAATGCATGCATAATTCGAACAGACAAATATGCTTTTTTTTTCCTTCTTACTAATGTAATACATATACGTTATAAAGAATACGATTCGTTAATAAACAGATATCATTCGTTAAAATTCTTAATTGATTGGAAAACGAAAAGCAAGTGTCGAACAAACGGAACAATACCATATGTATTGAAGTAAACAATACAAATTTTTTTCTTCATTGAGTCTATATATAATCTTTCTTTATTACATATTTAAAATTTCGATGATGCAAAAAATAAGAAAATTCTTCAAAAAAAAAAACTTTACAATTTTAATTATATATTTAATCAACAATTCCTTTGATAGTGTCATAATTATCAATGAGATACAGGAAGAACAACATAGTTTTGTATGATTTTATCGATTTCACGTACAATGCATTAGACATTCAAAAAATTTGAGTTGATTATCACAAATAAGAAAAATTTTTATCATTCTTATACGATTTATATAAATATTCTCCTTTTATAACGTTATATATCTTTATATAAAAATAAAGATTAATGAAGCATAACACAGAATAGCAATAGACGATTAGAAATATGTATCTAGAATGAAGAGTGCATTTTTATGCACATCAATGGTTGTCACTAAACAAATAATATATGCAATAATAGTAGAAAAATGCAAGTAGATAATTATCAAAACATTGTAAAAATAATATGCATTTTTTATTAACATTTTCTATCTTTTTGTTTTCGTGCGTAATCATCAATCGTGTGCTTCTTATCGATCAAAAAACTTGACCCACTCATCAGATATAATATGATTAAGACCATATGAATTGAATTTTATCCGAACCATAAATCAAAGAAAAGAAAATAAAATATACTTATATATATATATTTATATATTATTATCTATTCTGAAAATATTTATAAGTAATTGCACAAGACAAAAAAATGCTTAGCGAAATACAAAATAAAATAATATTGAATAAAAGAGCAAACATATTCGCATAAAAATAACTTGATCATACGAAAAAAGTAAATAATTATAATTTTTTGTAGACATGTTTATTGATGAATATTTTCTTTCTTATATAAATATCCAAATTGCTAACTAAACGACTAAGAACAAGTATACATAAAGAGTTCAATAAATGTTTATAAAGACCAATGAATTTATTTCTTTTTGTCATCATCTTCTCCTTCTTCTTCTTCTTCTTCTTCCTCTCCAGCACCCTCTTCGTCGCCTCCTTCTTCTTCACCCCCTTCTTCCTCGTCATTTTTAGCCGGTTTTTTTGGTCCTCCGCCACCTCCATGTGGTGGATTTACTGGTTTTGATGATGGATTTACTGGTTTTGATGGTGGACTGGAACCACCTTCACCTGTTTTTGTTAACATCCACAGTTTACGACTACCAGAAGTTGATTGACTTGTTACAGTGAAACCAGCACGTTGAAATACACCAACAATATGTGCTGCTGGATGAGTACATTGGACACCTTTTTCATGATCACATAAATTGTCATTTGTACAAGATTCTTGTAAAAGACGAATAATTTCTGGTGAAACACGATAATTTGCAACACCAGTACTATGAACTATTGTTGGTCCACTTTGTTCCTCTGATGCTTCACATGATACTGTTACAGTTGTATGCATTGCTAAAGCCATGATTTTAATATATTAATGCTACGAATGTATAAAAAAAAACTCAGATATGATTATGAAACGTATTAAACAGAATGTCTCCTACTTATATATATACGTAGATAAAAGAGTAGGCCTTGAAAACAAGTATGAGTATTGTGTGTGTGAGTTGAATATATGTGTGCGATCGTGCGAGCAAGAACGACGAATTATACTGCCTATCTAGTATGTGGAAGCAAAAAAAAATAGAAGAAAATAAGAAATGCAAAAAAAAACTGGGCGAAAGAATAAGAATAAGGAAAAAAAAAAATGACGTTTTCTATGACAAAACTAAATAAATAATTAACAGATGAATAATAAAACTTGTTTTTTTTTATACTAAGATTCATGAAGTAAATCTTGATAACGATAAAAAGAAGAAAAAGACTATTGAGACTTTTAGTTTTTATAAATAGAAAAATAATTAGAGATGTCCTTAGGAGTTAGAAGATATGAAGATGGAGTCTTTGAAACCATTTTAAACACTTGAACGAGAGTACGTATTGCATAGTTCAAAAATAAAATATAGATGACTAGATTTGAATCTTTGAGAGTATTTACAAAAATACTAAAAAATTATACCGGTTTATTTCAAATAATCTATTACACTATGTTAACATAAAAGAAAAACAAGACAAATGCACGAAATGTTAATTTTTTATCTAATCAATTTTTATTATTCGTAATAACGAGAAAAAATTAGATCTCATGTCTTTTTTTTTTATGATGATTGTATCATTGAATTAGTAAATCGTTTTAGTATAAATATTTTTAGATAGTTAACTATATTATTTTCTTCGCTGCCTGTATATAAATTTTTATTTGTAACTATTTGAACGATAAGTTTTGCTTATAAAAATGTATTAGCCATTCTATTATCATTCATTCTAGAACTAAAACCTTGCATTTCCAAAAATTGTATCATTACATTCATATAAAAGAAATTATTTATTATCGTCTAATAACGGTTCAATTAATATTCAATGATAGATAGTAAAAGCTTTAATGTCTGTCTAATGTGATTCGATTTTTTTATGCAAAACCTGGATGTCATTAAGAGAAAATTTTTCATATTCTTCTCGTGATAATTTATTTATTTCTGAGTTATTTATTATTTTAATGTTCTATTTATGGACTTCTATAAGAAGAAATACTAGACATATAACAGTTTAAACTCATAATTTTATGTGAACTACTCGAAAGAATTATTTCGACCATTCTTTTGATACAAAGTATTTTGTGTCAACAGTTCTTTTGATACGAACTCATCTATGTCAACAGTTTTTTGATAAGAATTGATCTATGTCAACGGTTCTTTTGATAGGAATTGGACTGTTCCAAAATACTTTCTTCTCATAAACAGAAAAGAATTACTCTATTCTGTTTTGGGCATTTTTTTCTCATTGACATAATAATTTTATTTCATCTATAGAAACAAAACTATCTGGAACAATTAAGTTTCATTCAAAAGATGTAGTGGCACAAAGCAGCTCCTATCAATAGAATGATTAAATAGCTTTTAAGTTTGTAATTAATATTGAACTGTCATAGATTAAGATATTCAACAGTACATGTATTTAATACATGCAGAATAATTTGACGAATAATAATAACTCGATTATTTTCAAGAATAATATTTTTGAATTTTTTAAAGTGAAAAGAAGTGAACCAATCTTGTAATACGAAACAAATACCACTTACCCTATAGAGAAATTATGAGCCAACCAAAATATATACCTTCATTTATCATAATCATATAACCATTTTTCTTTTATCAATGACTATAGAAAATGACTTCAAGAGAAATAATCTGTCGATCTTTCAATTTTATGAATTGCTTTATGCTCTCGTTTGTTTGTTTTATTCTTAATAAAATATTTAGTTTTATCTCATAGTAGAACACATAAGCATCAGTAACCATTGTCGAAACGATCGAAAAGTATCATAATTCTTACTTTTGCTCATTTGATGCACAACTAGATGAATAATAGAAAACATGCCAGAAACAAGAGCAATATTATCATTCAAAAGATATCAGAAATTGGAAAGATAAATTTGTAAAATAAAATACTACAAATACACATTTGATGTTTACAGATGTTTGTAGATATAAGTATTCTATGATTCTTTTCTACATATCTGTCTTTTTTGTTTGAAAGAGCGTATAAAGTTACAGTGTCAATCAGAGCCCGGTTTTTTTGAAAATAAGTTCTATTGTAATCATATAACAAAGCATTTTTATGCATAGATTCTCATTTTTTGAAAGTTTTTCAAGCAATTATACTTGTCATCTCTGTCCTTCACTTAAAAAGTAACAGTTCAAACGAAAAAGTTCTGACGAACACTATAGTCTATCACACTATTTCAAAGAAAAAGAAAATTAAACATATAGCATGAGAGATAACAGAAAATTTTGATTTGATAAATGATCTATTTTATTGCCATAATCTCTCGGCTACAATCTCGAGATATCTTTAAAATTTCATGCAATTTTAATACATCTGCCTTCAGATTGACTTTTATAGGAAAGACTTTAACTTTAATAAGTCGTCCGTAGGTAAAAGAATATTTTACAAATTCTTCGAAGTGATATTAACAACTGATCATAGCTATAGGTAACTTTTGTATTAGGGATAGAAAAATAGCTGTACTATGAACTAAGAAATTTCACTTAATCTCACGTCAATATATGCTCATTTCACTCGATCAGTCTTCAAGCTGAATACCATGATTTTATATAATTAAACCTATTCTAGATTCATCAAAACAAAATTATAATAAATCACAAACACATCGTGATATCCACTCTGTATCTGATTCACGTATAGAAAGACTCATCAAGAAATTTAGATATAAAATCCGTTGATATATTCATCATACTATAATTTAAGATTATTTATATAATGTATAACTTAATTCATAAGATTTAACTAATCTTTCCTAAGTTTAATTATTTCGAGGTAAAATAATATGACTACATGTTAAATTTGACACACAATTATTCTTACTTTTCTTGAAAATTTTTCTATCGGAGTTTAATTTATTCATAACCATTATCAATAAACAAATTGTGAACGTAATTAGCTAAGAAATCACACGATAACCAGAGAAAGCTAAAATTACAACAACATGCATCAGAACATAATTGAACATTCTTTTCAAGTAAGAATATACATGTAAAACATTCAATATGATATGAAATTATATAGTTGATAATTTAACTTTTTAAAGGTCTTTCAAAGTAGAAAGAGAGAAATATTGTGCTTAGTATTACAAATCTGTTTTTTTTTCACTGTCAGATACAACTGATATTTTTTGGAATACCAAATTAGAAAATTAATGTAGTAATCTTAAAAAATGTAATCTCAACAAAAAAAGAAGTAATAAAATCTAGAATACAAGTGGGAAAAAAAAACATTTTATTTTTAAAAGTTACTCACGAACGATATTAACATCGATCATTCCAGACATTTAATGCTAGTATCAACTAAAAAGATGTAACATGATTCCATTCAGTTTGTATAGAAACTTAATATTTGCTTAGACCACTAGTAAATATTATTATGTCTGAATTTTCTTTTTAACCTGATCAGAATATTGGATTTATTACATTAATACTAACTCAGTTACATGTGTTAACAGTTATAGCTATTTTAAATTATATTATTGTTTAAAATTTCAACGTAAAATGGAATCCTTATCTACTTCTTTAACTGAATCAAAGTAATGTTTCGTACAAGCTTTTATTATTTCGAAAGAATATTTTGATATCTACAAGGATCAAATACAAAATATCGAAATGGTGTAAATAAGATTAGACTGAAAAGATTTGAATTTTCGAAAAAAAAAACATCTGTCTATTGAGTGAGATTCTATTCTTTTTTTATCGAGAAATATTTTTTAGTTTTCAAAAGATAACAGTAAAAGTATTTTCTTGAAATATAATGTCGTTCAATCCAAAAAATACCATTTAAAATATAACTTCTGCTTTATATCCTAATACCATGATCTAAAATCATTATCCATCTCTAGATATTAGATTTTTTTATAATTCATTCCAAAAACCTAATACATTATTACAATTTACTACCTTCAAAAAAAACAATATCATTTGAATAGATGTACAGATAGTACAACCAAGTTCACTCCTTTATTTCTATACCAGGAATTAGTTTTATTTCGATTAAATTTATTTTTCTCTGTAACATAAGTTTCTTTGATGTTACATATTGTAATATTAGTGCATCTGTTAGCAATAATATTTATGGAATTACTTCGTTGGTTCAGTATCATTACGAGTATATACTTGTATAGTAACTACACAAGTAAAGAGAGAGAAACGTACATTGTTAAAGCCAACACTGTAAGGAAGAAACTATACCGAGGCAAAAATTGACACGTTAGTTATTTATCGTTATACATATCATTTTTTTATTCATTTTCTTGATAACATCATTTTGTTTTTATTTTAAAATGGATTCTTTTTTAGTCTATATAACTACAACACTTAGCAGAAGACTGATTCACCCTGTTTTCTCTCTTGACTTTATAAGTGACACTTAGCACATAGATTTTTTTTTCTTCATGGTACAATAATAAAAAACAAACAGAACTTCAAGAAGAAACCATCGATAATAACAAATATGACATTACAAAATCAAATCATAGCCCCCCAAAGAAAAAGCAAAAAAAAAAACAAAATTTGAACGAGATATTATGTGCATATTTTAAAAAAAAACACACACAATAAGTGAAATAAAATGAGAATGTATTGTATTGTTCATATTTTTGTTTATCACAATCTGTGCCATCTTGTTAGTTTATTTTTCTAACAAGCATTGTAAACATGCATGCACATTAAATTATAAATTGCACTAAATCTTGACTAAATAAAAATAAATTTTAATCATAATATTAATTTCTTTGTTGTAATAATTCTAATGAACGTGAATCTAGAAAACTTTTTGGATTAATTGTTAACATAAATATATTAATAATAAAATTTATAATAGATATAAATATAATAATAAATAATGCAACATTATTATATCGTTCTAATTTAGTTTGTTTTTGTGGATTTCTTATATCACCTCTTACAAGAATATATAGAATAAAAGCTAAACCAATTTGACTTAAAATTGATATGCAAACAAGTACTAAAGATGCAATCCATATACCATCATGATGTTTTTGTAATATTAATGTTCGTAATTGCATTGCATTACTTGCTATTGAAAATATGTTTTTTTTATATTATTAATTGTTTATTTCAAAAAATTTTACTTACCAATCAAAGCAAATTCCATGAATGCATGACCTTAGAAGAAAAAATTAACAAAAAAAATTTTGTTATAGATAATAAATTAAATATAAATAATTTACCGATTGTCTTTCTTGTTGCATAACGATTATAGTTACATGTACAATCATTCTATAAAGAAAAATAACATGTAAACAAATAGATTAATAAGATTAAACTTTGAATTCGAGACTTTTTGACATTTAATTCGAAAAATAACAATTAGAACAGAGATGTAGACAATATATAATAGTTCAACAACAACAATTCATTGTGTAAATATCGCATGTACACTTTTTTTTTAGTCAACAAATCATGTTTTATATGTTAGAGATAACAGAAAATAAAGTGTTCTGACAGTTAAACAAGCTAGTAGAGATTGTACATGTTTGCTTATGACTAAGATCAATCTTTGACTTATAAAAAAAAAAGCACTTGAACACATGCTGTGTCTATTTACATATAAGTGAGTTAATACCGATGATTGATAGTTATCGTAAGCAAAAAATTTAACAATCAATTTTCGACCTAAGAATTCTTTATTGAAAAAGAAATACTTCTATTTCCTCATTTCTCATTGTGATTTTGTCACTTGAATACTAGATTACTATATATTTATTTTAGTATTACATAAAAAAATGTTCTATGTGTATATTTATTTATCATTTAATGAGAATAAAAATTGTTTCTTCAACTTCTGCTTACTTTATACTTTACAAAAAAGTCTCTATTTTTTCTTTCATAATGATTGATTGACATCAATCATATACCTCGTCTAATAAGTGATATATGTATATAAAAGACAAAGGAGAAAAAGACATTTACATTATAGAAATAAAAAAAGATTTGAACAAGCATATCAAGGTTAATAATAACTGCTATGATTATATACATATAAGGCAACCAATCTAATAGCAAAATCACGCCTTCTATCGTGTGATAAAATTGATTTATATAATCAATAAATATTAGGGTATGTCATTTACATAAGAATTCTACACAATAATGATATAATTACATAAAAACTTACATTTTTATCACCAATATTTTCCTCATTATCATCCTAAGCAAAAAAAATTAGAAGAAGCAAAAGTTAGTTTTGTTTAGTATTATAAAATATGACTCATATATTATAGCAGTTATATAATCTAGTTTTTAAGATCACTTTTATTACAATTTCAATATTTACCCTTCTTGATTGAGTATCACCAAGCGAACGGGATGGTTTATCCATACGATCTGGTATTTTAGGTGGTGGTAAAAGGGTTTCTTCTTGTGGATGTCGTCTATATTCAGATCGAATGGGTGGTACGGGACGAATATGCTCAGCATTTTCTGGATACATGGGCGGAGCAGACGGTTCTTGATTGTATGTGTATGATGATGCCATTTTTTATGAGTTCTAAATGACTACGTTAAAAAAAACAAAAGAATGAATAGATTATTATATAAATATAGATATATTTTGGAAAAAAACTGCTTGTCTAGAATATTGAATGATGAATAACACAAGCAATCCGTCGCTTTTCTCTTATTTTTTTTTCTTTTCTTTTCTTGTTCATTTTTTTCTATTTTTTTTTCAATCTCTTACTTCGTCTCTATTTCTCTGCCTCCTACGCAAGCGTGAATCGTATGCATGCCAAGGCTGTCGTGATACATAGCCGTATCGGATGCTTCTCTTTTTTTCACACATACGAATCATCAAAATGATCAATCAATTGCAATATATAAAATCGAGTCAATTTACCTGTAAAAGACTCGCTTATATTGAGAATATGTCTATGATGATTGAAAAACATGATGTTTACCAAAAGAAAAGGATAGTTTGTTGTTTTATAAATATGAAGAACGAAAAATAGTGAGAGAACAAAGAAAGAAGTATGCACAAGTGTGCAAACTACAATGACAGATGTTGAGCAAAAAAAAAGAGAAAATGAGAGAATGAAGAAAGAAAAGAACGAAAGGACAACAGATTGCGTTTGTCACGGATAGAGACGTCGGTAACGGCGGACAAGTTTTTTTTCTTTCTCCTGCTCTTTTTTTCTCTACAATAACATGCAACTACTTTCTTAACATTGAAATTTTTTTACACACATTACGCTTTTCTTTTCATCGTTCCTTTCGCTCCTTGTTTATATGTATAGATGTCAACATACTATCTTTAACATTCGAGTATAGACAAGATACATAGTTGATCATATAACATCATGAGCCATGCCTAATTAACCGATGGCACTGTTAGAAAATAAAGGTCATCTCATGAGGATATAGATAAATAATCGGGACAAAAAAAAATCAGAAACACATTTATCTGTCTAGCAGACAAACAAATTTCTCATGTGACGCCTAGATTGTCGATTCATTCCGTTGTAACAGACACGTATTTATTACGTATCCCTTTTATCAGTTGTCATTGTAATGATATGAATGGATTGAATGATTATTTTTCTTTTTCAACATGTTTTTTTTGTTGTTGTAAAGTTACAATTCAAATGGATCACATTCAAAAAATATAAAAGATTTACAAAAATTAATAGAATTTGTAGCACCTGTTGTACAAAGGCAATCATCATCTATGAAATCATGAAAATTTTGTGTTAATGATAGTAAATCCTAAAAGAAAAAAAATGATTTTCATTATTGTCAATCTTAAAACTTTCTTAATCAATCAATCTGACTTGTCCATTCTCTTGAGAATAACGTTCGAAAGCAAATGGCTTTTGTTCTCTCTCTTATAAACTAATTAGCTATCATTTGGATAGAAAAGATAAAAACTTCATTGAACCATAATGAAAAAAAATCATATTAGGCAATACAAGGACAAATTTTATTTTTTAAGTAATAGAAGAACATGCACACAATTTCGATTAAGTTTCTTTAATCTTATTGGATTCTACTTTTTTGATAGAAAGCCAAATAAAAATGACTCATTATTTTATTACATCTATATTCTACACTCAAAACTATATTGAGATATGGTTGCTCTATAGAATTTCGAATAAAATCAATTGTATTGTGTATTAAGGTACCCGCAATCTCAATTTCAACAATCTCGTTTTTTTCGCTTAAACTTTTGGCTTAATCGAAATGATAGTAGTTTTATCCCTACAATAAAATGACCAGGTAATACTGAACCAAAACATGTAGTCGAACCATTGACTGATTTTTGCAACTTGCAAAAAAATGTCCACCTATCACAGAAACATAATTCAACAATTCTTTCATAGCTCATTATAGCCAGCAATGATACACAGAAAAAAGTGCGTATGAAATTTTAATACCAATTTTCTTTTTCTGAGATAATTATTTTAAAAAAAATTTTGTCATCACACGAGAATTTCCAATTTACTTGATTATTCATGCGTCAATAATATTTCACATATTAGGAATACCAGGAGAATTCTTTTTAGCTGATGTCTTTCCCAACGTGATTCATTTATAATGTTGATCTATAATGAATAATGAAGGTCAATGTAAAACTTAAAAAGAAAGAAAAATGTATTACTTAAACTTCATGCATATCTTTTTGTATATACGGAACCCGGCTGTAATGAACTATAAAAGAATCATGTGACTATGTGTTTGTGATGAACATACCTTTGTAAGATCACTAAATCGGTCAATAATTTGATCGCATATTCTAGCTCATTACTAACTAGCTATTTCATTGTAGGAATAAAATTACTATTGTTTCAGAAATGAAGATAATTGACCAATAGGAGAACATGACGATGTATATGTTATATCCTCTAAATAAATATGTGTATTATAGACATATTTTCTAACTAAAATTTTTCTCATCTTTTTAAGAATAAAACTGTATCAAAAAAGAAATAAAATGACATTTCAACGTTAATTCAATAAGCTCTATTCAACTAAGGTAAAAGATAGAGAAAAAAAAGTATACTGTTGAATTGTTGGCACCTCAACTCAGGTTTTAGTGATTAACGGGATATTTCTATGCCATATAAATACATTTATTTATGTAAAACACTAGAAAATAGTTTTCTAACGATATTCTTTCAGATTCTTTATATCACAAACATCAAATCAGTGTTTCATATTTTTGATTTTCAAAAAACAAACTATACTTCACAGCTCCAAAATTGCGGCATTGTTGGTTGATTTTTTTGTCAAAAAATAATTGTACGTACATTCCCTTCTTATTGGACAAACATTACAAAAGGATTAGTAACTTGTTATTGTACTGCTCAGTATATATAAACATGAAGAAAAGGGTTGTTGATCAGATAACGATTCTTTTTGCATTTTTGAGACAGTTATTGTGTTTTATAAAGAATCAACACACTTCTAAACAAATCTAAGACTTGCAATTCGTCCATTTAAGTTGCTTAACTTCTGATATTATCATAGGACAGACTTTTATGGTTAAAATGATTTTTCCGATTACGGCTTGTATTTTGGTTTCAAAGATGACTTATATTATCAATCGTTTGTACAGACTACAAACTGCCCTATATAGATGAATAAGCTTGTTTGAAAATCACGATTTTCATCAAAAGTCCATGGTTGAAAGAAATCTCTTCAACGAAGAGAATGTGACACAAACAGGAGTGGCACCTTATCTTTACTTTACTTAGTGAAGTAAAGTGAATTATAGTACTTTGAATTTTTCATGCATGCACTAGCCCAGCATACGCCAATACTTTTACAAACATTTCTCCATAGAATAAGTGACAAATAAAGTGGAGTATGTAGTTTACGTTATTCAGTAAAGTGATGTATCCATATTTTACTTTATTCGTCACCCATTTGATGAAGAAATGTTTGTAAAAGTGTTGGTATATGTTGTAGCATTATCAATATACAATACTGGGCTAGTGGATGAATGATAGACATAAAATATTATAATTTCCTTTACGTTTTCAAAAGAAAATAAAGAAAAAGTGCCACTTCTAGACATAAACCTAATATTTTCATTAAAGATTTATCTCGATTCTATTTAGTTCCACTAATAGTGTCATCTCTGTATCATAAGACTGCGAAAACAATGATTTTTGCTTCTTTTACGACATCTATTATATTTGAACAACAGTATTATTAGTAGCGACAATTTTTTTCGAGTAAGGCTTACTGGTGCACATACGTATAAAGAATTTCAATTTCATCAAATAATTCATTCTGTCAGTATAGAGTCTGAAAGACATTTTTTATTTTACAAATTATGTTTTTTAGAGCTTTTCGCAAAATAGTCATTTAAAAATCGACAGTTCATTATTTTTGACAATAAATTGTGCTATATTTCATAAAGCTCTTGCCTATATAATATATCATAAATTCAGCAACATTTAATGACCTTGATTAATCAAGATCGATTACGGCTCATATGGAATGACTGTTGAAATTAGAAAAAAAATATTTAAAAAAAAGCAACACAATGAAATTGCGCAAAAAGATAGTTCAACTTGAGTTCGTTGTTGTATAATGTCGATAATCATGAATGAAATCATTGAGATTTTGTGTAAATGACGGTAAATCCTAAACATTAGAAAAAAAGACAATTGTTTTTTTTACTTTATTCATCCTAAAACTTTTTCTATTAATTAATCGATCTTAATTTTATATATATATATCTTTCAAAGTATCCATTGAAAATTGTTTTCTTTATATTAAATTATACGATTCAAATGAAAAAGTTAAAAACAAATAACAAACCGTTTCATTTCGACCATAATTTTCTAACAATAAACGTTTATGTTTATCATTTAAAATCGCTTGTATATTCGATTGTTCTAAATAATTATGAATAAAATAAGAAAAATTAGTTGTATTATCCTTCGTTAATATATGAAATAATGTTGATATAATATCATCACGACATAATTCATGTGAACGTGCAAGTAAAACAGAAAGTAAAAGTGATAAAAGTGCTTGAGACATTTGTTGACGAAATATTGTTTTTGTATAAAGACCACATTTTAATTGAAGTTCATCACATGATGATAAATTTATACGAAATTGTTCAATATCAGGTTGTGAAAAAGACCAAGCAATACTCTAGATAAAAGAAAAGAATATATTATAATAGTGTTTGCTATAAAAATGTCTTTTTAATTTCCTATAAATATGAAAGAAAAAATAAAAATACTAAATTTAATAAATATTTCTTTCTATCATTTAAAAATAAACTGATTTACCTCCATTAATTGAATAAAACTATGTTCATTAGCTGTTGTTTCAATTTCTCCATTAAATGTCATTAGAACATTTCCTTTAAAAAAATATCTCCAATTATTAATTAATAATTTATGAACAAGTTTATAATAATTTTCTCGAATATCTAATGCAAAATTCTAAAATAAAACAAAATAATCAAATTTAAAAGAAATAGATTAAATTTACTTCTCGAATAGCTGGATATAAAGCTGTTGTACATAATTCAATAATTGTTGGTAAAAATTGTTGTGTTAATTTACTATTACCAGGTTCATTAACAAATAATATTAAAAAATCTAGAAATCTAAACATAATCAAATTTTTTTATTGAATAAAAACGAAAACAAACGTTTTTTTTTTTATTTTACCTTGAAACAGCTGTATGACCATTTGCTTTTGATTCATGAAGAACAGTTCGAACATTTTCACTAAAACAATAAAGAAAGATTTTAAATAAATCATTTTCGAAAAAAAACCAAATAACTAAATTAATACTAACATATTGAATGCAGAAAATGTCGTTTGTAAAATAGTATTAATTAATTCTGTACCTATTTGTGTTCGAAGTGTTTCAAAAATACTTAATAATAATGAAATAAGTGTTGTTTCACATTCTAAATAATAAAAAATAGTAAAAATAATTATATATATATATATTTAATTCAACCTGTATCTCGATTAATAATAATAGGTAAAAAATGATTTAAATTAATAATTAAATATTGAATTGATAAAAAAAAATTTTGACGTATTTTATTATTTTCTGTACGAATAGATTCAATTAATTCTGTAAGTAATATTGTATATTCAATAAATGAACGACGAATTAATTGTTGATTTTGTTGATGATTAAAAAAATTTCTTGATTCATTTAAAATTGTATTTAATGGTTGAAATATTCGTTGAAAAAAATGTTCAGCTGATTGTTGATCAATTAATATTAATGATAAAACTATTTTTATTGCTAATTTATAATTCTAAAAAAAATTATTTTTATTTTATTATGTATAAGATAGACAGAAAATGTTTACTTGAAAATTAGATTTTGAATCACATATAACATTCCATGTAAGAATACGATGAATTAAATGTTTTATAGAATTCATTTGATCAATAGCTAAATATTGACGAGTTGTAGGAATAATGGAATAAAGAAGAGAACCGGCTGATATAGAAATAGCTTTATCAGAATTCTGAGAAAATAAAAAGAATATTTTTGTTGATTATGTTATTTATTTAATACATACATTTACATCGATTAAAGGTGCACAAATATCAATAATATGTGTTATTAATTCTTGAATCATTCGACAATTATCTTGATTAGAATTATATAAAATTAACATTTGACTCAGCCATGGAGTTAAATTAGTTACACATTCAAAAGATCGTCTTTGACTAAATAGAAAAAGATTTATTAATTTCTATGAGAATATTATAGACTTGTTTGACTATAAGAACTCTCTTGATTAGAAGATCCTTTTATACAATTTTTGTAATTTTTTTCTAGCAGAATCGACTCAAATTTTGACCTAATCTGACGCATTGTAATCAAAATGGCATATGTGTAAGAAGAAAAAGAGAAGATCTACTTTATTTTCAGTCTGTTGAATTTATCTTAGGACAATATTATTAAATCAAATAATTAGAAGATATAATTTTTAATTCAAATTACAAAATTATTTTAATTTATCGTAAAATTCATTAATGAATTTATAATATAAATCCTCTTTTTGATCAATCATCTGAATTTGTTATTGAAAATATTACACTTACACACAAATAAATTCATTATGTAATTGTTTTGATGAACAATCGATTAAATCATATCGAGTATGAATTATATAAACGATTAATTGAACGAATCTAAATGAGAAATAATTTTAATTATTATTATTATTATTAGTATAATTTATATATATATATATCTTACTGATGTGCAAGTGTTAGACGAGCTTGAAAATGATTTTGTTGTTGATTATTATTATCAAGTAGACAAGTATTTGCAATACGTGAAAAAGTATGAAGTAAATTATTAAGACTATTTAATATTTGACTACAAATCTGTATAGATTCATTATTTAATAAAAGATGTTGCCGAGAAGGTTCTAATTGAAAAAGAAAATTAAGTATCAAAAAAAAATTTTTTTTTTGTTTTTTATAGATTTACCATTTGGTGAAATTTGAATTGATTTTTGAATACTTTTATATTTTTCAATATCTGGTTGTAAAAGAGTTATCTAAATAAATAGAATAGAATAATAAAATAAAAATAATAATCTAATTTTATTCTTACAAGTGAATGTAAAATACTCGATGAAAGTATAGGAATATCAGTTAATTTACTTAATAGATCAATACATTCATGTATATATCGATCAGTTGCAGTTTCAAACTAGAATAAATATGAGATGAATAAAGATTAAAATTTGAATATAATATTTTATACATCATGTAAATCAGTAGTTTCTTCTAAATTTTCTGCTATTTTTTGTCCCATATGAATTTTTTGTAATAGTTCTTGACTTAATGGACGTAATACTTGTGAATATCTAATTGAATAAGAAAATTTTTTATTTAATTAATATAAATAAATTTTACTTTTCAAATGAATTTTCTTTATTCATTATTCGAATTTCATCTTTTGTTTTTATATATTCAATAAATATTGACCAAATATCCAAACATGCATAAAATCCATCTTGTGTTTTCTATTGAAAAAATAAATATTTTTTATTTTTTTGTAAAGAATTTTTTTTTTTACTTGTTGAAGAGTAAATTTATAAAGACCACTTAATAATTCAAACATTGGAAAATGTTCAATTGATTCACATCGTTTTAAATGTAAATTAAAAACTGAACGTAATATTTCTGTTATTTTATTAAGGATTATTATTGATAAATTTTCATTTATAATTAATATTAATTGTATAACATGACGAAGTGATGAATGAAGAATTGGATCATATTGTCTTGGAATATGTTGTTTAAGTATTAATTCATGAATACAATTTAAAGCATCTATTGACCATGTTGATGATGCATAATGAAATAAATCATCAATTAATTCTAATGGTAATGGAAGAATTGAAAGACGATTTATAAGACGATCCAAACATATTAATGTTTGTTGTTTTATTAATAATGGATCTAAATTTAATTTTAAAATATGATCAGAATTCATACAGCGTGTTAAGAATTTTTACAATATATCTCAAAGTATATTCTTTATTGTAATGTTTTTTTTTTGAAAGTATTGATAAGGGAACATTCTCAAGTGTTATATCACTTTTCACATGAGATTACTACTGTTCGATCTTTCTACATAATGATTGTAGGATCACTGGACAGCTGAATGACGGAATTTTGAACTGAAATTCTGTGTACGGCTGGATCCTAAAGTTAATAGACATTCTTTAAATTTTAAGTCGGAACCAGCGCATTCTTATTAAGGTATTCACATTTTAGAGAAATACTTGTTCTCGATTGTATTTCACATCAAAGACATTTTCATGATAAGTTCGTATCACATTAAGTATAAGTTGATTCTGATTCGAACTTTGAGAAGTTTCTAGTGACCAGAAGGTCTAATGATGGACAAAAATTTTAGCTCAAAATTCCATCATATAGCCGTTCAAAGAATCTAGTCATATGTCAAAAATTACATAAAATGATCATAATTCAGTAAGGGAAGACCGAAAAACCAAATCTAAATAAACGTTTCACTACGCACTAAGAACAATCGGATGACGATAGTTTCATGCGAAAAGTGATTTGACAGTTAAGAATGTTTAGACAGGGACGGCGCGAGCGGGGGGGGGGATAGGGGGGTTACCCCCCCCCTGCTCTGGAAAATTTTGATTAAAGCTTTCTCCGAAATTGAAAATTTTGATAGTGTCAATTTTCTCCAAATTTGCAGGATCATTAAGTGATTTTCTCCGATGTTGGAGACTACACTAGGCAATATTCTCCGATTTCGGAGAATCACAGTAGACAATTTTCTCCGATGCTGGAGACTACACTAGGCAATATTCTCCGATTTCGGAGACTACACTAGGCAATATTCTCCGACTTCGGAGAATTACAGTGGACAATTTTCTCCATTTTTGGAGAACTGTATTAAATAATTTTCTCCGGTTTCCCAGCATTACAGTAGACAATCTTCTCAAAATTTGCATGTTAACTATGTGATTTTCTCCGATGTTGGAGGATCACACTAAACAAAATT
>JAJEKB010018794.1:40297-67230 GCA_022393335.1 Macrotrachela quadricornifera
AATTTTGGAGAACCACAATAGATACTTCTCTCCAATTTTGGAGAACTTTATTAAATAATTTTCTCCGATTTCGCAGCATTACAGTAGACAATCTTCTCAAAATTTGCATGATAACTATGTGATTTTCTCCGATGTTGGAGGACCACACTAAACAAAATTCTCCGATTTTGGAGAATCACAGTAGACAATTTTATCCATTTTTGGAGAACTTTACTAAATAATTTTCTTCGATTTCCAAGCATTACAGTAGACAATCTTCTCGAAATTTGCATAATAATTATGTGATTTTCTTCGGTGTCGGAGAACCACACTAAGCAAATTTCCCCGATTTCGGAGAAGTGTAGCAGACAATTTTCTTCAATTTTGAAGAACTTATAGTAGACAATTTTCTCCGATTTCGGAGAACTACAGTAGATAAATTATCCTAAATTTGGCAAAAATCTAAACCTAACGAAATCTATTCTGCTTATTTTTTCGATCCTTGAGATTTCAGCGAGAAATTAGTGTTATAACTAAATGCGTCTATCATCAAAAGTTATATAATACGTGAATCTTGATTATAAGTGTATAAATGTTTCTTTCTCGTATCTACAACAATGCGAAACTATATGATTGGCAGATAACTAATGCAAAAAGGATATTCCTCAAGAATATTCAATATTCTAAAGGGACTAAATGATGTTTTATTGTTGCCGTGATTACCGAATAGGAGCGCTGCAACTGGATAAATTTGTGCTTAGCAAAAACTGAGCGAAGAATAAAAATTTTAAAACGATTAGATTTTTTTGGAAATCTTAGTGTAGTATTGCGTGAAGTGGGCTCATAGTAGTCTAAAGGATGTCGTAAAGTCGGCTTCGAAAAGAATGCGATGACATAAAATAAAACCTTATAGTCTTCCTCCAAATTTAAGCAGTGAGAGCTTTTTTCTCCGGTTTTGGCCTTTTTTATTGGTGGCTCCGATTTTTGGGGTATCCCCCCCCCCCCTGCTCTGACCTCTTCGCGCCGTCCCTGTGTTTAGATAAGGTAAATACCTTTTAATTGATTATTATCCTTTTTGAATAAGACATGAATAATTTGAACAATATGTGGTACATGTTGATTAAATATAATTTTTAATTGATTACATCGTTTTATTGTACAATCTTCATTTAATTGACCAAGTTCTTCGATTGTTGTTGTTAAAAGTAATAAACCTAAGATTGGTTGTGTATCGATTAACTATAAATAAAAAATAAAAGAAAAATAAATTTTTTTTTTGTAAGTATTAAAAATAAACCCTGACCTTACGTGATAACAAGTTTGAAAATATTCATCTATTGACCATTGATTATCACAACGAACAATTTGTACAATAAGTAAACATAATTTTGAACGAACATAAACAGGTATTGAATCAAATAAATGTAGAAATATCCATAAAAGTATCTGACGAATTTGTTGTTGATCACCATAACGATGACGAATTGAATGTTCAAGTACTTGAAGTAAAAAATAGATTAATAATGGTGACATTACAATTGTTTGATCTTGTTGTTGCTGTTGTAATGTTGTTAATGCTATATGCCAAGAATTTCGATCAATTAAAAATCTATTTAATTGTTCATGTAAATGTTGCTTATGAACAAGATCCGTACGTGGATCATAATAATCTACTAGAGCTTTCGTTAAATCGTTCATTAAATCTATAAATTGAAATAAAGAGACAAAAAAGAAAAATGATATTCTTAGTTTTTTTTTATATTTTATTTATATTTAATGAATAAGTAATAATATATAATATACATTTATAAATATTTCCCATATGCTCTTTTTTTTTCTACCTATACGAATAAATCACAGGGAAACATAAATGGATAATGTCTTTTAAATAATGCAAAGTATATTTTAGTTTAATTGACTGTAGGCAAAACGGAATCCATGGCATTTGTATTTTCTGTTGCATCATTGAATGATTGATCTTTTACCGGTGCAACAACAAATTCTTTAAGAAGATGTTGAACATTTGGATCACTCTTTAATGCACTGGTAAATACACATCCAATGAATACATGTGTACCTAAAATACAAAAAAAAAATTAGATTATTTTATATTCATAAAAATAAATTTATTATATTTTTTCCTAACCATGTTGTAAATGTTCAACAACACGACAACATCCCAAATCAACAATATTAATACCAAAATAACGAAAACGTTCATCAGTTTCAAATAATGTATCAGCTGTATGTGGACCATAATAAGGACGTCCACAAGATGGATCAACAAAATCAGCCCAATATTGTTTTGCATTTAAATAAGCACACATTTCATGTGCTAATTTTATAAATTGATCTGTTAATTCATTTCGTTCTTCTTCAACTTTAGGTGACCATGTTGACATATCAGAATTTGTTTTTAATATAATTGTTATAGCTGTTAATGGTTGTAATAAAACATTATAATTTAAAAATAATCGATGTAATTCATAACGTAATAATGCTGGACAATCATATGCACGAATTTCTAAATTATCATTATTGATTAAATTAGAAAGAAATTCGGTTTTATTTGTTGGTGATGATAATACCATATGTGTACCCATTAATTGTGTTATTGAATCTTTTTGATGATCAACTGGTAAAGTCATTGTTAATATATCATCTAAAATAAGTTTACCATCAATACCATAACGATTGGGATCAAGTTTTGGTACTGGTTGATTAGAAAGAGATTTTTTTTTACAATCTGGTCCAATACGTCCTGGTAAAGGAAAACGTGGATTAGGTTCTTTTAGTGATGCATATGTTGTATCGACAACTAATGGTGGAATATATATATTTTGTTTTGCTGTTAAATTTGATGCATCTAATTGATCAACAAGATCTAATAAAGCTCGAAGTCTTTTACGTCCAACAGTAATTGTTTTTAAATCAAATGAATTTGGTTTAAATGATGATAACCGACGTGTAGGTGAAAGTAAAAATAACGATTGAGGACGAATATGCGCAAGAAAACGGTCCATTATAATCTAAAAATTGACAAAGTTTATAATTTGATTCGTTCGTGTTTTTATTCTCATCAAGGCTGATGGATCATGCGCTTGTTATATGAGTCATGATATTATTTTTCTCCTCCTTCTTCTTGCTTTACTAGACTAGCTACCATAACATTCGTCCTTTGCTTGTTCTCTTTCCTCCTTTCTGTTTCTATCAATAGAGTATTCTATTGTGGTGTCTACTAGGAGTCGCACGTGATCATGGCTTTATTTTTTATATTTGTATTTGTATTGTTCATAGGAATAATAAAAGAATGTAAAGGAAGAGATGAAGAATATTTTCCTTTTCGAAATATTTCACTTGATTGGTCAGTACGTGTTGATGATCTTATATCACGTCTTACTCCTCATGAAATTATTGATCAAATGGCATATGGAGGTGGATGGAATGATGGTGTTACACCTCCTATACCTCGATTAAATATTCTACCATATTCATGGGGTACTGAATGTTTACGAGGAGATGTAAGTGAAAATTCAACTGGTTTTCCACAAGCAATTAATCTTGCATCAACATGGAATAAACAATTAGTAAAAGCTGTAGCAAATGCAACAGCTTATGAAGTTCATGCACATTATAATCGTTATAGTAAAGAAGGTATATATGGTGTACATCGTGGTTTAAGTTGTTTTTCACCAGTAATTAATATAATGCGACATCCATTATGGGGACGAAATCAAGAAACTTATGGTGAATGTCCTTATCTATCAGGAATGTTTGCTATTTATTTTGTTCATGGTCTTCAAGGATCATCATCTGCACGTTATCTTAATACAAATGCTGGTTGTAAACATTTTGATGTACATAACGGACCAGAAAATGTTCCTGTATCACGTTTTTCATTTAATGTTCAAATATCAGAATTTGATTGGCGTTCAACATTTCTTCCAGCTTTTCATGCTTGTATAAATGCTGGTAGTTACGGTATAATGTGTTCATATACTTCTATAAATGGAATTCCATCATGTGCAAATAATCATCTTTTAACTGATATACTTCGAAGAGGAATGAATTTTACTGGTTATGTTATTTCAGATGACGATGCTTTAGCATTTATAAATACTGGACATCATTATGTTAATACAAGTGAAGAAGCTGCAATTGTAGCATTAAAAGCTGGTGTTAATTTAGAATTAGCTGATTCACCTGGAGCAACAATGTTTGAATTATTACATCAAGCATATAATGAAGGAAAAATAAATAATCAAACATTAATTGAACGTATTAAACCATTAATATATACAAGAATGCGTCTTGGAGAATTTGATCCAATTGAAATGAATGATTATAATCAAATATCATTGGATATTATACAATCTGATGTACATAGAAATTTAGCACGACAAACAACACTTCAATCATTTATTTTACTTAAAAATCAAGAAAATTTTTTACCAATTCATAATCCTAAAATATATTCAAATGTACTTTTTCTTGGGCCAATGTCAAATAATCCTGTACAACAATATGGTGATTATTCACCTATTGTTGATCCTTATTATGTAACAACACCATTGAGTTCTTTACAAGATTGTTTTTTAAAAACATATTATAATGAAGCATGTTTAGATGGAACATTATGTTTAAAATATAATCAAACAGATATAATAAATTATTTAAGAAATAATTTATTTGATTTAATTATACTTTCATTAGGTACTGGACAAGATATTGAAAGTGAAGGAAATGATCGTGTATCAATGAATTTACCAAATTATCAATCACAATTACTTGAAGATGTTCTTAATACAATAAATCCAAATAAAACAAAAATTCTTCTTTTAATTATATCTGGTTCACCATTAGATATTCAATTAGCACAACAATCAAATTCTATTGAAGCTATATTACAATTAGGTTTTGGTGCACAAGAATTAGGTGAAGCACTTAAAATGGCTATTATGGAAAATGGTATTTCAAAATTTGGTCGATTACCTTATACATGGCCAAAAAAATTAAGTGATTTACCTGGTGATATAACACAATATGATATGACAAGTGGTTTTACATACCGTTATTCAAATGTTGAACCACTTTATCCATTTGGTTTTGGTTTATCCTATTCAAATTTTTCTTATTATGATCTTAGTTTTAATGCAACAAATATAAAAGCTGGTGAGAGTTTAACAATTTATTTTAATATTAAAAATATAGGTGAAAGAATATCAGATGAAATTGTTCAAATTTATTTAAGTATTCATTTAAAAAATACCTCTTTAGCAAATGTATCACGTGCACAATTAGTAGATTTTGAACGTTTATCAAATATTAATCCATTGGAAATTGTTCTTTATCAAGCTATAATAAAACCAGAACAAATGGCTGTTTATATTGATGGAAAAGGTTTTATTATTGTTCCAGCAACATTGGAATTTAAAATTGGAAGTTTTATTCAACCATATTTATCAGGAAATGTAGTCATTGATGGTCCAGATTATTATGTTGGGCAATATATTTCATATGCAAGTTTGTGAAATATAACAGTGCAATAAAAACAATTTATGTGATTTTTTTTTGTTCATTGCCCGATGGTATTTTTTTATTTGTATACACATTTTTTTTAAAGACATAACAAAATTTCTATGAAAACAAACCTCAAATTTCTCGATTTTTCCGAAAGTGAATAGGAAACAAGAAGACTAATAGGAAGTATATATCACTGTAAAATTCAAGAATGGGCCTAAGTAATGAATAATAAGAAAACGAAAGAGTTAATAGAAAAAAAAAAGAAAAGAAAAACAACAAACCACGTTATCTTCTCATGTCCATTTATCAACAAAAAAAACTAACAAAAAAAAAAATTTTTAATAGAATCGTGTACGTTGATATTGTCGTTTGTTCATATAATAATATGCTCCAATACCAACACCCACACAAACAATAATCAAGAAAATAATAAGAAAAAATATTTTAAATGCTGACCAGCCTGATCCTTTTGCATCATCAACATGTGGTCGTTCAGGTTCAGCGGTTGGAGCATTTGGTATTATATAACGACGATCTTCTGTACGTCGTTGTTCATTCGAATCTAACTGATATGTATGCACCGATATAATATCATGATTGTCACTTAAATCACCGGTAGCTGCTGAAAAACCAAAATAATAATGTGAAGGTAAACGAACATCATTTGCTGTAAAACATTCTTTCCAAACATTTTTTCCTTCAATATCAGTTGAAATAGTTAAACGATCATTCTGATATCGTATAGCAACAAGTGTATCTGTTTCTCGGCCACGAAATGGCGATTCACAACCTGCTATAACTGTATGAGTACCATCTCGATCATGATCATAATGAAGTGAACCATTATTTACCATAGCTGATATATAAGGATGAGCATGCTAAATAGTTTTATATTGATTTATATTTATTAAACAAGTAATAAATACTTACATTATGAGGACCATTATGATTAGAATAAGTATCCATAAATATAGCTAATCCATGAAAATGATCTTCATAACCAAAAACAGGACCTATAAAAAAAAAGGAAATGAATAAAATATTGATGAAAGAACAGTTATCAAATATTTTATGAATAATAGATTCTTTCATCGAAAACAAAAATTCGGAACAATATAGTTAAAACAATCATAAAAAAACAAATCAACGATTTTTTTTATAAAGATCTAATTTAATTTATAGACTACAACCATATTTCAATCGAGGATTTACATGGATTATCAATAAATAAAAATATTTTTTTAATACTAACCGCCTAATTTTGGATCTTTGACATACCAAATAGCAAAACCATCTCCAAATAATTCTTTTCCAGTACCGTGTACTTTAAAATGAACATGCATTTCCCAATCAGGATAAATAACAGGTATGGTATTCCATAAACCACCAGCTTTACTTTGTGAATCAGATGTTAAACGAACATATCGATCTGTAACTAATGTATTACCAGTTAAATGCCAATATGAATTAGCCGTAGAAAAAACTAAATAAATAAAAATATTTTTATTTATATTAAAATAATAAAAATAAATCAAATATACCAGCTGGATATGGTCGATTAAGACTATGTTCACGAACTTCATAAGATCCTGTATTCGTATCTTGTTCATATGTTAAATTAATACAAAAAAGAAGAACAAGAAGAAACGAAATGATTGAGATAGAATACATCTGAGGAAAAAATTCAATTTATTTGTTTCAATTAAACTACTTTATAAAAAAAAAAAAAAAGAAAATATGGAAGGCTTAGAACAAACACAACACATACTTAATAAGTATGCATATTTGGAATGATTTGATTGGATAAAAAAATTGATTAATAATAATTATTATATAAAATATTTTAATATAAATATTTAAAAAAAATTACAAATGAATCATATACTTAATGAAAGACAAAAGAGAATAAATAAATATAAGTTAGTAATTAACGATAACTATCATACTTTATTTTGATTGGTTGAGAAAATATTCTAACCATAAATGAATGAAATGAAATTGCCTATATTTCATTTTGCGCAATAAATACTTCTAAATAAGAAGTCAAATCAATTCATTATATATTATATCAATTGACAATTGGAATACTTTTTTTATTGTTTTCGCTATCATATTTGTCTATTCTAAATTAATCTTGCGGTTTTATTCGTCGTATTACATTAAATTAACTCTTACGAAATTACATTCTCAATGACAATGTAAATTATATTTTTAACTTATTATTTTTTTCATTTTTTTTTAAAATTAGATATGATTATTGTTAATCATTATAAAATGACAAATTAAGAGTCAATTTTTTACTTAAATAGATTTTAGAAAATATAATAGTTACAGTAGAAAATCTCGATTTTTTATTTTTTGAAAATAAAATTTTTCTTTAATTTCGTTTAGAGAGAGAGAGAGAAAAGATTAGTGTGTAATGATTTTGAAAATTAACTGAAAAAAAAACTTTTTTAATAGAAAAATAATTAATTTTTCTTTTAAATACAAATAAAAACTTTTGTTTTTTAGAGATATTAAAAATTTATTTTTTAGACTTCAATAAATGTTCAATCTATCAAATTTTATAATCTAAAAATTTTAGTTTTCAAATCGATTAACCTAGATTTTGATTATTATTTCAATTTTTCCTTTTTTTAATAAGAAAAAAAAAAGAATTCTCTTACATAATAAAATATGTTTTATAGATTAATTAGATACATAAATGAATATTTATATTAGTTAAAAAATATTATTCATTTATAGAATATTTTAGTCCAGTTGTTTCGATGTTCGCTTTTGTATAATATAAAATACATAATGTTGTGGATCGAATCCCTCTATAGGAACTTTAATAAAAATGATTTTCTATGATGACAATCTATAGATGACGAGTTGGAATAGTAAGATTTATCTTACTTTGACACAAAAAACGAGGCATTTGTCTGAGAAAATCGAATATTCTTTTTTTTTGTTTATATATTTATAATTTTTATTTCTAGATTATTTATTGATAATGGACATCGATAATGGATGGTTTGATACTTTAAGTTATCCTTTAATAGTAAGTAATATTAAATTAATTATATATGAATATAATTTAGATATAATAGATATATATTTCTTAAACAAACATTTTCTAGCTCAATATTCAATATATCATCATTGATTTCAACGTTCCCCCATACGATCATGAAGGTATGCTGGTGGATAGTTATTTTAAAAGAATAATTATGCAGGATAAACAAAATTTATATTTTTAATATTTAGAATTTAAATAAGATATAATAAAATCATGAACAGTTTTCTATGTTAATATAAGATTTTAATAAAGAAAGAAAGACTGTATGTAGAAAAATTATAGATATATCTTCTACTATCGATATTAACCGTTCAGACAAAAAGTTTAGCCCTAATTTCAAGATTTCTATCAGAAGGACTTTAAAACAATTCGTTATCAATCATATAATTTCTTTCTTCTCAAAGGTTTATTTAACTCTTTGGGAATAGACGTGACATATACCACTTCGAGTATATGCACCACGCCTGCTCCAAAATTTTAAACAGGAATAATACTAAAAGTTTTTTTATTATATAACATGATTTCATAAAAATGAAAAATTTGTTAATCCTGCAAATAATCTTTGTTAATATATATGATTTTTTAATATTCTAAATATCGTTTAGGATCCTCAACAACAAACATATGTAACAAAACATGATTTAGAATTACTACATAAAAAAATTATTGCTACTGAGTACGTATATTATTTTTTATTTTTATCGAAATTATTCATATGTAAAAAAAAAATTTTTATTTAGTTTAATTGTACAAAAATATCAAGATGCGAATAAAGCCTTGCTAAGATTACAAAATGAAAACGATGATCTTAAAACACAAATTGAACAAATTACAAAGTAAAAATTATTCTTCTATAACAAAAAATAAAAGTTTGTTTTTTATTTTTAGTGAATGTTGTATTTTTGGTAAACAAATTACAGAATGTACACAAGAATGTGATAATTTAAAAGAAGTAAAATGATTTTTTTTATAAAAAAATATAACAAAATGATTTTTTTTTATTTTAAGCATATTGACATATTAAGTGGTGAAAAACGTGAATTACATCAACAATTACGTCAATTACAAGATGAAAATACAAATAATTATCATGAAATTATGGTTCTAGTAAGTATATACAACGAAAAAATAAAATAAAAAATAAAAAAAATTCTTGTTTTCAGAAACAATATGAATCATTAAAAGAAACAAATGATCAATTAACTAAAACTGTTGATCGACAACAAAAACAAATAGCAAAATTACAACTTCAATTACAAAGAAAATCAACAACTGTTTATAGGTAAAAATGAATTTTAAACAAATAATTCAACTTCTATTCTTCTTTTTCTTTCATTTAGATTTGATAAAAATAAACACGAACCATCTGAAACAGGTAGAAAAAAAAATTGTACTATATTAATTAATATATAAATATATTTTTAGATATTGCTTTAAAGAATTCACAAAAATCAATACGTGAACTTAAATTAGCTCTCGGTCGACTTGTAAATTTTATACAAATATCAAGTAAGATTTTATATATAAGTAATTAAAAACAAAAAATTTATTTTTTCAAATATTTTAGAAATTGAAATTCCAACAAGTCTTCATATTCGACCAGTTCTTAAAGCTCATGAGATAAATGATGGTAAAATTTTATTTTATTTTTTTATAGCAAAATTTTTATTATTATTATTATTATTTTAGATTTCTTAGAAACTGAAGGTGAATTTGTTCTTAAACCAGTGCAAAAAGTGTCTGTAAGTATTTTTCTTTGAGAAAATTTTTTAAAGAATATATTGAAAATTTGTTTTATAGGAACCGGTTATTAATCAGATTGATGATGACGATGATGATGATGATAATAATGGTGATTTTATTGATGTTAATCATACTGTTGAACCTCCACTTGTAAATACGACTATACCAGTAGCAGATATTATTGAAGAAACTCCAGTACCATCAAAATCTTCATTACGTCAACAAAAGAAAAAAAAAGAAACTTCAAAATCAAAAGGTCATTCAAGAATAAATACAGTATTATCAGAAAATTCAACAACACCACTTGAAGAACTTGCTAATGAACTTGAAATTGCTTTATCCCAACCAGATCAACAACAAGAGCAAAATACTTCTCAATTATCATCTGTTCGTAGTGATGATGATGATGACGATAAAATACAAAAGTCAGATAAACAACAGTCATCAATACCTGTTTTTACTCCTACTATTTTACAACCATCAACTATTCATCAAAAGACAAATTCTTCAATAAAAATTATACATAAAAAAAGAAAACCAACTTCAAAACATGTACCTTTATTAAGTGATGATGATGAGGAGGAGGAGGAAATGTCACAACCAAAATTACTATCATTATCACCCGAGTACCCACCCATTACTGAAGAATCACAAGTAACATCTATTTCATCAATCAATGAACAATCTATTTCTTTATTACAAGTGGATAGTATTACTCCAATGGATATGGAAATATCAAATATACCTACCAAATATATGTCATCTCTTAGTGAAGATGATGATGATATTCATAATACATCAATACCATCTATATTTACTTCTGTTATTGAACAACAATCAGTTCATCTAGAATATATTTCTCCGTTAGAATTAAACAAATCAACTTTAAATAAAGACAATCATGGATTTCAATCATCAGATAGATATTTATCATTATCACCATCATCAACAACAATAAGTCATACTTATACAAGCGATGTATTACAACCATCTTTATCAATCACAGAAGATTCATTATCTAATAAACCAATAGAGACAATCTCTGAAAATATTCAAGATTCGTTTATCAATGAAAATAACCAAACAATATCATTTATCTCTACAAATACTCTTGATTCCAATCGTATTGAAATTGTTTTACGTTTATTAAATGTTTTAACAAAAGTACCAATACCTTTAAAACGATTACGATTGGTTCGCCATCGTATTCAACAAAAACAGAATCCTATCGAACAAGTTACTATATCAAATGAAGCTGAATCTAATCTTGAGAAACCAACTATAACAATTACTGAAATATCAGAACATCCAACTCTTGACTCATCACAATTAGCTGAAGAAGATAATCGAATAATTGATGAAGTACAGAAAAATTCAGTTTCCCCACCAATCGAAGAACAACGTAAATCTACTGAACAAATTAGTATAATATTTAATGAAACACCGAAAGATCAAGTTTCAATACCAACAGACGAACAACTATTATCTACTGAAGAGAATAATACAGCAACTAATGAAGCGCCGAATATTCAAATTTCCTCACCAATGGAAGAACAATCAATATCTATTGGAGAGACTAATAAATTAATTAATAAAATATCTGAAGATCAAATTTCAGTATCAATGGAAGAGCTACCGAAATTCATTGAAGAAAATAATACAACAACTACCAAAATATCAGAATGTCCAATTCCTGAACAATTGAAATCTACGGAGGAGAATAATACACCAATTGATGACATACCAAATATACCAATTTCATCAATGGAAGTAAAACAAAATCCTATTGAAGAAAATCATAACACTATAGAAATTAATACATCAATTAATGAAGTACATGACGAACAACAAAACGCTGAAGAAGAAAATTCTATTGATGGTAAACTAATTCTTTATAAAAATTATAATAATATACATTTATTTTATTTATTAGAACGATCATTAATAATTAACGAACCATTAATGATATCATCATCCCAAGAATCAACAGTAATATTGTTTTATTTGAATATTTTGATTTTATTTATTTTTAATATTTCTTTAGCCTATTATGGAACCGATACAATCCGAACAACCTTTACTATTCAAGAATGAATTCGAAAAACCAGTAACATCTCCAATCTTAGGTAAATAACATCTTTTACAATTATATTTCTTATTTCTTTTCTTTTTTTTTTGTAGAAGTATCTAAACAATCTTCATTAAAACCTTTTCAAATTTCAATTATTCATCGTCTTCTTAATATGTTAACTAATCTACCTATAAAACCTCTAACGCTTCCTAAACCAAATACATTACAAAGAAAAAAACAGAAACCCGCTACTAATAAACCTTCTGTTTCTCTTCCTCATCAAACATCAAATCGAATGCAAACACGTTCATTAAGTTCTATTCGAGCATGTATTGCACGCTGTAATCAACCACCAGTTGCAACTAAAAAACGATCAGCAAATGAATTACCATCATCATCACAATCATCAAAATCAAAACGAATTAAATCTATTAAAATGGAAGAAAATAATAATGAATATAATCTTATTAATAAATATCTAAATACACATTCAAAAGAAATTAATGATGAATTAAAAAATATTCTTCAACAAAAATTACATGAAGATATTGTATTATTTAGTCATAATATATATGAAATTCTAAGTCAATTAATGTTTAATAAATGTGATATTATTCTTCCGTTAGTCAAACATCTTCATCCTTATGAAGAATCAATTAAAATATTATTAACATATATTAATGGCGAATCATGTATATTTCAACATCATTTTATTATTAAATTAAATCAAGTATTTGAATATGAAATAAAAAAACAACCAATATCGATTAATCGAATTAAAATTTTAAAGTAAGTTAAATGAAAAAATTTTTCAATATTGATCAACGTATTGATTTACATTTATAAATGTTTGTTTGTCCTCATCCAAAAATTTTTTTCTAAAAATAGATTTGTACAATTTCCAGCAAAGAATATCAAAATTTATAAGGAATGTTTTTTAAAAGCTATGTGCGTAATAGAAAAATCTGTATCTTGATATAATAAATGTATTCACGTCTATAAGTCTGTAGTTATTTTTAGACAATAAACGCAATATAGACCATCTGTTGGGACTAGTCATGTGCTATGTGGGCATGTAAACCCTTCCTTAGAACGGTAGTATTGAGTAGAAATCTGAAAAAAAAAAGTTTTCTAATTTTGAATATTTTTCATGTCTTTACAAAATAATAATACATATATTATTTTCCTTTTTTAGTCGATTATTCTTTCTGACCAGCTCAATAATAACATCATCAGTGATTACCTATACTCATTTATTTGATATAGGTTATTATTTATCACATGATATTCTTACAGATGCATGGTCATTTATATCGAATATATGTTCATCATTAATTTCAAATGATTCACAAAAAAATTCATCAAATATATTACTTCATCAAATTTTATTTGATATATTAAAACAAAATCAATTGAATATATCACTTGAATATGTTGAAAATCTTTTCATTTCTTATCATAAATATACACATAATCAAGATGATTTAATACGTTGTTTTATATTAATATCTCGTCATCAAACATGGTTATGGTGTTCAAAAGAATTATGTTCAAAATTTTTCTTTCCATTATTAAATAAAATGGATAATCAATTTCAACAACGTCGAATTATTTTAATTATTTTACAATATATTTTATTTATATATAAAGATAATGAAGATTTTAAACAAGATATTATCTTTCATGATCAAATAAAACAACTACTTATATCATTTAAAATAGTGAATAGTGAGGAATGTATTGTACGAGATAAAATTTTTTTTATTCTTCATACTTATTGTTAAATAAATAAAAGAGGAATAGGACAGACAATGAAAAAAAAGAATAATATTATAATCTATTGGAATTTGTGCTTTTAACAATGAAAATATTAATTAAAGAATATTATTTGATAAATTAATCAGTATAAGTAACATTCGTTTTCTATTCCTTATCGTTAAATATAAAGAAATGTTCTTTTGACCTGCAATTGTCTTTGAAGGTGATGAAAAGATAAGGTATAGCATTCAAAAAAATGAATCTTACAAAATTTGTAAAAATAATTTTCGATAGTTTTTCATACTTCTAATTATTCTTAAAAGAAAAGTTTGATTGCATTTGAAAGAGTCTATCAAACGAATAAAACTTTACAATATTATTGATTAATTCATTTAACTCTAAACTAATATCTCTACATGATCAAATTTTTATATATAAATTATATTTAATTCAAAAATCACACTTAAATATGGTTATAAATTTAGTTGTAATTAATTAGAATTTTTAATTTCAAACTAACTATATTATAAAATATAAAAATGAATGGTAATATATCAACAAAAATCAAGCATTAAAGAAATTTATTATTAGTCTTGCTTAATTAAATTATTGTAATTTGAATATTATTCATTTCTATCATATATTAATCAATTTATTCGTAAATTTTACACCATTTACCTTCTATATTATATTTAACTGATATTAAAATTGTATTCGAAAATGCTAGTTTTACTCGAATATCCTTTGTGTATTATTTATAACGGAAAAGTAATTAAATACGAAATTTAATATATGTAATATATCTAATCGAAAAAAAAAGTGGCCTATAAAAACAAAAATCACAAGGTTATGTGATAGCTTACAGGCTGTGTCCGCAACATATCGATTAGAAACATAAAATAAACCTTATGATTAAAATCATATAATTTTTATTTTTTTTTATGAGAAAAATATACAATAGAGAGAGAATGGAACAAACAAAAGTTATCATCGAAACTATTTTTTCTCTATCTCTTATTTTCTCTCTCTCTTTTTTTTTCTCGAAATAGGTGTGTCTATGGGGTTACAACCCTTTTTATTTCGTTTGCGTTTAGCAGTTGTTGATTTTCACATCATTATTTTTCACTAGTCAAACATTAGAAGATTTTTTTTTTCTTTTCTTCTTCCCTCTTTTCTTATCTTAAATTATCTATATAAAGACAAGAGTTTCTATGTATAGATATTCATTTCTACATTTCTATTTTTTTTTTCGTTTATATATCTCTTTCTTTATTTTTCTTAATCAATTAAAAAATCGTATCGATCGAGAAGAGATTGAACGAGTTGCCAGAAGGCTTAATGGTGGAATTTTATACGGAACCCCTTTCAAATATATTTCAATCGGCGACCGGTGGACTTAGATATCGTACATTTAAACGTCAACGAATTAAATTTAATAAATCATATACATCAATTGATCCATATAATTAAAAATGAAAACAAATACACTTCAAGATACACAACGTATACTTGATATTATTGCTAAACGTGATTTAGATGATGATGGTAAGATTTTTATTTTAGTATTAATCAAAAATTTATTTATTTTTTTCATTATATAGAAAAAAAGCAATTAATTGATGAAACTGTTGATAATTTCAATAATTATATCAATCCAGGCTTTTTAAAATATCGAAAATCATTTTCACCTGACTATGTTGCAGGTAAATTTATTTAATTAATAATATTTTATTTTTTAAATAATCCTTTTCTTTTTTTAGTCGAATGGGCCGATAGTGGCTCAACATTTACATGCGTTAAAGGTATTGAATATATCGATTGCTTAGGTGGATATGGCATTTATAAGTAAGCCAAAGAAAAACAAACATCTTTTGTTCTTTTTTAAATAATTTTCTATTCATTTTTTTTAGTGTTGGTCATCGTCATCCAAAAGTATTAAAAGCCGTTAGCGATCAATTACAACGGCAAGCATTACATTCACAAGAATTGCTTGATCCGTTACGTGGTTATTTAGCAAAAATTTTAGCTGAATTAACACCAGGAAATTTAAAATATGCATTTTTTACAAATAGCGGTACAGAATCAGTTGAAGGAGCATTAAAAATGGCTATGCTTGCGACTGGTCGACGAACTGTAATTGCTGCTGTTGGAGGTTTTCATGGAAAAAGTTTAGGGTCATTAAGTGCAACTTCTAAGTAAGAGAAAGAACAAATAATAAAATGCAAACTATGATTTTTCTTGTTTGTTAGAGCTGTTTTTCGAAAACCATTTTTACCATCATTGCATTCTATGCGTCATATACCATTTAATGATTTAAATGCACTTGAACAAACATTAGCATGTTTACAATTTACTGGTGATGATGCTGGTATGATTGATTTTTAATTTATTTTTTATTCTTATTATTTAAAATTTATATTTAGCTGCTGTCTTACTGGAACCAATACTTGGTGAAGGTGGAATTATTGTACCGAGTGATGATTATTTTCCAGGTGTTCGTCGTTTATGTGATAAATATGGTGCTTTATTAATAGCTGATGAGGTTCAAACGGGTATGGGACGAACAGGAAAAATGTTTTGTATTGAACATTGGAATGTTGAACCAGATATTTTATGTTTGGGTAAAGCATTTGGTGGTGGAATTATGCCAGCAGGTAAATAAATATATTTAAATTAAAAAAAAAATTTTTGTTTTTTCTTCTTTTTTTTTAAAGGTGCTTTTGTTGGTTCAGAAAAATTATGGGCACCAATATTTAATAATCCTTTTTTACATACAACAACATTTGGTGGTAATCCATTAGCATGTGCAGCAGCAATAGCAACAATAAATGTTATACTTGAAGAACATCTTTGTGAACGTACACAAACTATAGGTGAAATATTTTTAACTAAACTTAAATCAACTATTAAACCATATACACCACATTTAACACTTGATGCACGTGGAAAAGGTTTAATGCTTGCATTAGAATTTGCTGATACAGATATTGGTTTTCGTGTTTCAAAAGGTTTATTTAAAGAAAAAGTTCTTGTTGCTGGAACATTAGTTAATGCAAAAACAATTCGTATTGAACCTCCATTAACAATAACATTAGAACAAGTTGATAATGTTGTTAATGCATTAAGTAGAGTATTAAAAGAAATTGCAAGTGAAATGAAACCTCAAGTATTAAATGATTTAGTTACTAAAACTATGCCTGCAAATAATCTTCAACATACTGTACTTTCACGACAATTGTAAATCAATAAAAATAACTATTTGTTTTCTTTTTCTTTTTTTTGTTTTTTTTTGTTTCATTTATTGTTTTGATTCATTAATTATTCAATCATTTCTTTTTTTCTTTTGTTTTTAATTAAAAATAAATTTCAATTTAACAAATTATATTTTTGTTTAATATAGATGAATAGATAATATAAAAGTTGTCTCCTTGGAATTGAATACTTGAAATCATTACATCTTTTTAAAATTTTTTCTTTTTTCATAATTATAAATCTAATTATTATCATTATTTTATATTAGATACAATATTTTAATCAATTAATAATGGTCTATTTTCTTTTGTTATTTTCTAAATCGAAAACGATTTATTCTGTGGTATTAAATATAAATTATTTATTTCTATTTCACTAATATTAAGACTTTGAAGTATTTATAATCACCTGAAATAGTTTTCATTATCTGTGTCGTCATTTTTTGGGGTAAAAACCAGTGATAATCAGTGGTTTTAAGAAAAAAATAATCAGTATCTGTTGGTATAGGTGAAAACCAACGGCTTGGTGTAGTAATTCTTACAAAATGAAATTATTTTTTTTATTTAAGTGTCATTTGACAGTTTATCAAAATGTAAGTAACTTGTGTGTAAAAAGTCTTTGTACAATATTTCTATTCATTTTTTATTCATTTATATGTTGCAGAAGACAATCAGAAGTAATCAGCTGGAATGAGAATTTTCATGCTCTTTCTAAAAATATATTCAAAATTCTTTTTTTTTTATTTAAAGTTAATTTACGAAGAACAAATGTATAGTGGAAGTCAAAGTGACGTCTGTACAAAATTTTTTATACACTTCATTTTAATATTCTACTTAGAAGGGCGTTAATTGAAACTATAAGAAAGTTTTCTTGTACACTAATTTTTAGGATGAAACCTACTTTTCAAAAGGGCCAATTTGTTTCATTTCCGAGATATTGTTACAAAACATCCGACTCTATTATATTTTCAATACAAAAATTTTCAAAAAACGGTTATTTTGAAAAATGTCATTTGAAGTACAGAATAGTATGTCGAAAAATGTTTGTAACTTATGATTCTTTTGAATTGTAGTTTATTGTTATCCATAATTTTTTACAATACTGGGAAATCAAAACTATTTCGGTATATCCTTCACAGAAATTACATATGACAGAAAAAAAACCCTCAAGATTGTTGTGCAATCGACTCTTTTATTTATGCAAGTATTTGCTTGCAGCTAACAAGTCGTAAATCAAAACAAAATTTTAAAGATATATTTAGAAAGAGGATCAACTTCTGATTTCAACTGATTACATTCAGTCTTCTCCAGTTATATTTAAATATACAAAACATGAGCAAACATATTTACCAAGATATTTGTAACTATAGTGTTTTATACAGACATCGTCTTCGATTCCCATCACAGATTCATCCTTGACCCATTCGCCACGATGGATCTCGTTGGTCCGACCCACTTATATACATTTGAATATTTTCACTTTAATTTTTTGATATAACATCGTTTCTTTTATCTAACATAGAGCAACGTTCAACATTTATTATTCATAAGAGAATAATTGATGAATGTTGCATTACGGTATGTTAAGTCGTTTCAATAATAATAAAAAGATGAACTATGAGATGTGAAAATTATAATGTGTGCATCTAATAACTTCCAATTGTAAGGGATTTAGTTTTAAATGAAACCAATAAAAATTGATGTCCTTCAATATTTTGAAAGAAAAATTAGCTGAATTTATTGAAATTAACTAAGCTTGAAAAGCTTTACTTATTTACAGTAACTGATAGAAAATGTGTGTCACGTATATTTTTCTGAGAATCGTACAATGTAACATTTATCAATTATTCTCTTATGAATAAAAATGTTGAACATTTCTCTATGTTTGACAAACGAAACTTGCCATACTATTGTAAATCTAGATAAATCTGAATATAAAAACGAAAAGAATTGATTTTTCATTTCAATAACAACTCGTCATTCGGTTGTTGATTGTAATAAACCTGAGGTAAAAAATCATTTCTTTTAGAAAAAAAAACTATCAAAGAATTGGTCAAATGTGAAGTATAGTTTAGTAAAATAACTATTTGAATAATGACTCTTTATGTAAAGTTCTGTGATAAACACAATGATCTTTCAGTGTATGGATTACCTTGCAGTTATCTGAAATAAACAAATGTAAAATAAGCGTAATCGAATTAGTTCAAACCAAAAGTTCATGATTAAGAATGAAAGAAACGTAAATTCTGTTGACTAATACTGAAGACCGTCATAGATATACAGATTTAGCAAAACATACCGTTTAAATCTATATTTAATTTATTAAAAAGATAAACAAAAATACAATCATGATGACCTATCAATAACCTTCAAGAAAAATATTTAATATATCACTAGTAAACGAACTAATAAAGAAAATTCAAGCTAATCACAATTGTGCACGATAGACCTGTCATTCTCAAATTCTAATGTTGTTACTGAAACTTTATAAATAAAGTTGTTACTTTTGTGAAATAGATCTTTCCAATCGAAAAGACGTCCAATGAAATAATGAACAAAAACAAGTTTAAACTTTGTATAAACACTGAAGCGATCTATTTACCGCTATTATTAATGAATTAAATGGCGTTCATTGCTTGTTTTTATTTGTTCTTGTAGGATAAATGAAACTGTTCCAGAGTTACATTTATTAAGTGGCATCCAGAAAAAAACTCATCTTAGCTCAAGTGGCTTACGCTACCAATATCTTTGTCAGATAAGTTCAGCATAAAAACCATAGTACAAGGCAGAATTTTTTTAAATATTTGGTACCATCTATGATCTGTCATGGTTCTTTAAATTAGCTGGAACCCCTCAATGGTTTACTAATAAACGAACAAAACCTTCAAAGGTTCAATATCTTTGCTAGAACCATAGATGGTTTCATATGACACGTGTTTTTTAGAGTATATAGAAAGCAATACATACGTTTTATTTCTCTTCTATCTATCTATTAATTAAGTTACAATGTCATGCTTTTTACACACATGGTATAAGAAAGTAAATAGTCGAATACTCTCGTATTCTGCTACTGGCTTATTTTTTTCATCACGGTAAAAAATTGAATTGTGTAAATTTAGTAGAAGGAAAAATAGTGTCAAAAGTAAAAAGTATTGAAAGAAAACATATAAAAACAGTTATTACTCATCGAAATAACTGTTGAAAAAATGACAATCTGGTGCGTACAAATGTTTCTGTTTTCGTTAGTTGTTTGTTTGGGTAATATCATTTTAGCAAATTCTTTGACAAACATCGCGTGAATTAACTATAACATGACATATATATATATATTGCACTTGCGCATGAATAGTGTCTACTAAATCTATATTAATAGCATTTTTGATATCTTTTTATTTGGATAGTTTCCATTTTGTTCATTATTTCGTTTGATCAAACTTATAGATATCAGTGTCTGACATGGGTCACTTTTTTTGTGACCCGACCAGACCCAGTCGGTCCCAAGTTTGATCTGACTCAACCTGACTCGACCCGAGCTCAAAAATATTTTTCGTA
Organism: Macrotrachela quadricornifera; assembly: GCA_022393335.1. NCBI lineage: Eukaryota > Metazoa > Rotifera > Eurotatoria > Philodinida > Philodinidae > Macrotrachela > Macrotrachela quadricornifera. The sequence continues at coordinate 61,236 of JAJEKB010018794.1, forward strand.
ACCTGATCCAAGTTAAGAAATAGCTTTAGGCCAATCAAAATGAATTTTTTTTAGATATTAACAATCTTCTCAGTAGATCGATTCATATTCTATCTAATATTCGAAATAAAGAAATGATTATCTCATCTAAAATTGCTGCTTTTCTTATGTGAAGTTCGAAATTCGTAAACCTTTTGTGATCCAACCTGAGCACGAAGCCGAAGCCGGTGATGAAATATTTTGGTCCGAGCCAGAGCGGAGCCGAAGCCGATAGCTACTTGACGGTTCCGACTTTTATTTGTTCTGTTTATACTGAGAACGGGAGTTACATTTGTGTTATAGGTATTTTCTCTTGGTTTTTTCGTTTCTTTCTTTATATGACAACTTAGATATATTCCATCTCTTGTCTAAATATCAAATATAAATATCAGCTATTCTTCACTGAAAAAGACTTGTGCGCATCTTTGGTAAAAAACAAACTACTTACACATAACTACGGTTTTACGTATCAATCAGGTATAACTTATTTGATTATATTCTGAATTTAATATATTTTTCATGCACCATTTCACCACACAGATGAAGTCTCACAAAAGAAGTGTTAGCGAAATCAACAATTCTCAAATGAAATTCTGATTTTCTACACTAGACATTTTTTATTTGTTATTTAGTTGTTTTTAACTATATCAGTTTTTCATATTTGTTGTTACTTTAAAACCTATGAAAATCCACTAAAAGAAAAACAAGGAAAAAATGAACATGTTTTGACTTTGGAGTCGGAGCCGGAGAGGGTCGGAGCTGCCCAGCGCTGAACACTGATAAATATCGAAATGACACAAATTTATGTGTTTTTCTTTTTTCCTCATGCGTTACTAATGACAGCTCTAAGCGAGATATAAAAATGAGTGCCCCTCGCATTCTTATTTATTTTTTTCATCATCAATAGATTTATAACCAGCACATTACAGATTCTTAAAAATTTGAACAGTTATTCGTCATTATCAAACAGTAAGTAGCTTCGTTCTTGAACTGTGCATGGTACGTACAAACTATTCATTTAGTATTTATTCCTACTGGTGATTGTTATCCTAATACAAACCGGTATAGAGTTTTTTAATAGGAATATCCTGCGAGACGAGGAAAAATAAGGCCGATTGAAAATATCTTCTATTATTTGTTTTAAGCTTTCACAAAGATGAATTGTTTCTTTTCTTTCTATTATTAATGAGTACATGATTATTCATTTATTTGTTGTTATATATTTTTCTAGACTAGAACGACGATCACTGCAATCCTGTTCATTATGGGTAAGAACTTATTTGAGTATAATTCATAAACAATACATTCCTTATTGACCTGAGTAAGTCGTTTTGAAAAGATATACTAAGATAAAGGTAAATAATGTCTACTATCTTGAAGAAATAGTGAAAAATGGTTTTATATTATTTTTCACTTCTATGAATTTTCTAAATAGAAGACTCAATATTTTTTTGGTGATCGAATTGATATTGATGATAAGTTGTAGCCATTGGAAAGCATTGCAAGAAAAGAAGAGTGCATATTGTTGATCGAACTAATCAAAATCGGTATCTTAACTTTCTTTATTTTCAATAATAGACAATTCGCTATTCTCGCCACACATCACTACTTTTTTAGAAGATATTTATCCTAATTTTTTTTTCAAAACTTTTATAAATAAAAACTCGTCTGGACAATCATTTGTAGATGTATTAGTGGAAATCGAGAAGTTGAAAATGACATTATTGTTGTTTGCAAACAATATTCTATAGATTCTACTGAACTGATCGTTTAAATTTGTTTTTCTAGACGACTGTACTTCTTCATCATCTAAATCAGAGTGCACTTATAGCAACAAGGAACTTAACTATTGGTACATTATGTGACCATTTAGAAGTAAACAAAACATTGGTTGAGTTACATATGACACGTATTGGCAGTAATCAGGTCGAATTCGCAGAAAGGCTGGCTAATGCTTTAAAAGTGAACACTACACTTCGAGTACTTCATTTCGATGATTGTGGCATCAGCGAGGAAGGTTCTTATTTTATTTCTGGGGCATTGTTGAGAAACTCGACATTAACGGAATTAACTTTGAGAGAGGTCAGAATTGGTCGTGCAGGAGTTGATGCTCTGATGGACGCGCTCTGTAAAAATAATTCGTTGAAGAAACTTGATCTTCTCCTTCCTCTGATGAGAGAGGAGAGTGGTTTGGCAATTGGAACGATGCTTCGATCAAATAAATCTTTAACTTCACTGAAAATATGCGCCAGTCATATATATCGGCGATAAAGGTGCAGAATCTATCTTTGATGCTATGTGCACGAATTCAACATTAACACCTATAATGGATGATATTAATCATGAAAGTGGATCAGCGATTGGGAAAATGTTGGCTCAGAATGTCACCTTGACTGAGCTCAATCTAACCCGGAACTTTCTTGATTCAAAAGGAGTTATTTCATTGGTAAATAATGCAAAACAGCTGAAATTAAGTCATCTCAATCTGAAATTCAATAATATAAAAGGCAACGGTGTGATTGCGTTGGCCGAATTATTTCGAACAAATGCTACGTTGATCGATCTCAATTTGTCACAAAACAGTATTAACGATAAAGGTATAACAGCACTGATGGTTGGTCTATGTGAAAATGAAAAATTGCAAAACTTGGATCTTAGTCAAAATTACATAGGCGATGAAAGTATCCCTTCCATCGAGAACATGCTCAAGAACGGTAGAGAGGGACTCATGACACTACATCTAAATAGTAATTCTTTTTCCGAAGAAGGAAAAGCTCGTCTGAAGAAAGTCGCTGAAGAAAGAAGCAAGGACTTTAAGCTATATGTTTGATTTTCGAATATCTTATTTCTCCCATATATGCATGCTAAATATGAAAAATGCACGGACACTTGTTCAACTTTGAAATCTACTAATCATTATTAACATAATAGGAATAAAATAGATGAAACTAATTGAAAGAACATTAATCAATTATTATTATAGATATTATAAAAACTAGTTTTATTGGATAATAAATAAGCGAAAAAACGTAAAGTATTGAATTATTTTGTTTTTTGTAAAATAATAAAGATGTATTATAATTTTATTAGCTACGTCTTAGAGCGCCAGCAAGAATATCACTTTCAATTTCACATTCCCAAATCCAAAGTACTGGCTCCTGGAAACAAGCGGATCCTTGTCGGAACCAACAGGAAAAATTAACGTATCCAGTCGGAATTCATCGGATCAGGAAAAGAGTATTTCGGTCTGGAATGTCTCTGAATTTTTCCAGTTATTTCCCGCTAACTCCTGAACTTTTCTGGTAGGAAAACGGTCGGAAGTCACCAGAAAAATTTGAAGGCATTCCACACTGAGATACTGTTTCACTGATCCGGTGAATTTCGGCAGGATCCGGTCTGTACGCTTCGACCTGGTTTCATCTTAACTGCGGAGACTTGAAAAACTCTTCACTCCATTCCACAACTAAGACAAATAAATTATTATATAATTATTTAACGTATATTTATAATTAGTAATGATTTATTAATGTAGAATTTTCTACACTTCAACCAGGTTTTATTTTAAGTAAAAATAGCGTCTAAATAAAATAATTATCAAAATTCATACTACTGCTTTTCAAATCGTTCTAATTAACACATTCACCACGATGAGTCCCACCGGTGGGATCCGTCGTGATGAATGTGTTAAACAACAGTTTATTACTAAATGGATATTATGATAATGATTAATTATTAAATTATCGATTTATAGCATATTATACCCATTTCTATAGATTTTCATCGGATTGTCTGTTATGTTTTTTTCTGTGTCATCATGAGTAATACGCCTACAATAACCATGTTGAAGGATATAAAAATGGCAAGCTGTACTTATCTATGATGGTTTCGTTTATCAGTTAAGTAGGTCATATTCGAAGGACAAACGGTGGTGGTGGGAAAAACTTCTCAGTCTTAATATTATTCATACTGATAACAACGACCAATTCAAAATACGCCAAGATAATCATACCAGTCATCTATTTTAGTCCAAGTACATTGAACTTTTAAACTTTAAATCTAATGTAAGACTGATAATTAGTTTTTTCCTGTTATCAGTTTCGATATTTTTTTAGTAGACATTCCGCTGTTGTATACTTCTCTTTCGACATTTACCAACTTTACTAGACTCAAATGTATTATATGATCTAGCATAGTATAAATATATTTGTCTTAAATTCAAATTCATAGGCAAAAAAAAATAATATTCAGATTAATTTATACTTCGAAACATTAATATCTGTTGAAAAAATGAAAAACTAATTTTTTTAAACATTTGTTGTTCACAATAAATAAGGTAATGGGAGTTTTAGAAGATATCGAGTGTTGCAGCAGTTCTATTCACATATTTAAATGAAAGAAGATATAGAGACCATCATATTAAATAAATTCAAAAATATTTATTCGAATTAGTTTGTATGTAAGTTTGTTTTGTCGAAAAATTAAATTATCGTGATAAATAGAATCAAAGTGATTATCTTAGTTGCTCTAGTTCTCTTAAACACATTAATGTCCGGAAAGAAATGGTAATGTTATTAATCTGTTCTTTTAACTTAGTATATATATATTCCGTCAGAAATAGAACTTAACTGTCTATATCACATGTATTCAAGTTCAAAATAAAATGATATTTTCGAATTTATATCGCATTGTATTTCCTCTTATCTAAAAGTAAAATAATTATATAAAATCAAATTTAAGATTTAATCATGGGTGAAAATAAAAATGAGACGATTGCGAGATTAGGAAAAATTGTCTTAAACAATAAAGAACAATTCTAATCTTTTTTGATTTATTCATTCCGAATAATTTACGATGATCTTTGGGTAATATATTTAAAAAATCTAATTAAATAGAATAATATACTCATTCTCTTTTTATTCTAATTTTACTATTAACGAAACACAAAACAGAAAAATATGGTTAGCCTTTCGACGAAACGAGACCTAATCTCTCTTATATATCATTTCTCTCGTCCGTCGTTACTTATTCAAAATCTATTAGAAAAGAGAAAATATATATTGTCCATACGTTATTAAATAAATCTATCTATTTATATATATTTAGACAAATAATTTTCATCAAAAAACAATTTGAAACATGAAACAATGATGTATATAATAAATTCTGTTTTTTTTTCGAAATTTGTCTTCAATATTCTAACATAATAATTTTATGCTATCATTGTATATAGAACCTGAAGAAATTTGACTTATTAAATAAATAAATCGGTGTTTAGTTGAAAAAATTCTGCATTTTATTCATATGTATACCATCATATATCGTGTTTTTCATCTTCTTAGATTTATTAATAAATGAATCCATTTCAAGAATTAGTTGCTGAAACAATTGTAAATGATATGACAAGATCACAAAGTTTTGGTAAGATATTTTTATAAATTAAAATGTTTTTTTACTTATTCTACAAAGATCTCTCCAATTATGGATCTTCACATACACAGATTACAAGTGTGTCAAGTACTATTAGATATGATCCTGCTCGTCTAGCTGATTTTTTAGGATATCATACATTGAATAATAAGACTACACAAAAATTAGAAACAATTTACGAAAATTTACCAACATCCAAACAAAATGTGAGATTATAGAATATTGTTTTTTTTTTGCTTAAAGTACAGGATACTTCTATGCATTTAGTTTTCACCTCAGATATCATCAAATGTTTGCACAGTATGTCATTTAGAAGGCCATTTAATTTTATTGATACATATAAAATTCTTTAATTTTAGAATCAAACTAATGAACAAAAATCATCAGATAAAAACAACTTATCAATTCGTGGTTCTCTTAGTTCATGGAGTAAGTTAATTATCACTGTTATGAAAAAATTATGAATTATTCTCTTGATTTTTAGACTTGTAATGAATATTTTGTTTTGTAACATTTATCTGTTATTTTTCGAACTATTGAACTTTTTTTT
>JAJEKB010018795.1:0-26215 GCA_022393335.1 Macrotrachela quadricornifera
AAGAGAAAATTCGTTTTTTTGAATTTATCAAAACATAAGTAGAATTATATTTTACAATTTTCTATCTTTTTTACACTAAAAAGTGGTCTCTCTTTTCCATAGATTTTTTGTATTATAGTATCAATAGACTTTCAAAGTCTAAAGCTATTTAAAATGCTGTGAACCTGTCTGTAATCTCAGAATTATTGTTATCTTAAACAGTTGCGATTATTGCTAAGAGTCTAATCTTCTAGAAAATTAGATACTGGCTTTTTATTAGATTTAGATTATAATACAGGATTGTTAAATGATTCAATAACGTTTTGAATCATTTTACTCAAACTTTATGATTCAAAAATTTTATTCTGTTGATTGAAGTCTGATATAATTCACTAATTTCCTTGAATGTGTAGAACCGATTCTGAAATTTTAAGGGCAAATCTAGACTTTTTTGTTATCTTTGTAAAAGTTGTACAATCAAAGGAGATATGTAGGAAAACAATGACTACTTTCTAAGGAACAGTGAAGTATTAAAAAGTGAACGTTTTTTAGTCCCATCAGGTGCTTGTTCAATCTGTTCTGGCTCGAAAATTGGATCGAATCCTAGAGATAGCATTTCTATTTACTGTCCATCAATTGATAACACGGTAGTACTATTTCAAACAAAAAGAATATTGTTCGCAAATGAATGAGGATAATGTATTATCTTCAATTCTGCTCGTATACCATCATGTCTTGTACTGACACATCCGAGAAATTATCCTAATACTGTATGTTAAAATGATAAAATCATTAAAGTTGTAAAGATTCTCATAAAATAAATAAGTATGTGTTTATAGATTCGAACGAACTCAGAAGAATGCCCTGTTTATGTACAAAATCGATTGTTGTCGATAAGTTTGATAACATCTTGAACAAAAAGATAAAGATAAAGAATTTGTAATCAATTTTTATAAATCTGTAGAAAGTATCCTTGTCATCTGAAATCAGATCAAAATAAGATAACGAAGCTTTCACGTATCTTATACTTCCCGATTTCACGCAAAAATTCAGCTCGAAAATGTTTGATGAAATATAAAGCGGACAAGACTATAATCATTCGATCGTTGGGTTACAGTTGTGAGTAGGTAACAATTCACCATTTTATATATATTTGAAAGAAAAGTTTCATTCCTTAATACTTCACTATGCTTCGAAAAGTAATCATTTATCATTTCACTCTTTTGTTTTAATACATACTATAAAAATTCAATATAACAACTATAGTTTCTCGTCAAAAAAACGTAATTTCACAGTATTCAAAGAATTAATCATAAAACATAGAGGATCAAATAATAAGTATTGACTATATTAGATTCAATTAGTATAAAATAAAAAAACTGTATATACCTATCTAGAACTGGAATATTTTCTTGATAAAATGTCACTAATTTAGTATCAATAAGTTTCAAACGTTTGATTTTATAAAATAAACAACATCCATCTGATTTATCACCAGTTCGTTTTAAATAAATTGATTCATATCCTTAAAAATCCATATAGTATATACATATAATTAACATTAAATAAATCTGTTTTATTTTTACTAACCATATTCTTTTAATACTGGTCGAAAAATATTTTCATAATGATCATTTTGCATTTCTTGTAAACAATATATCTAAATTAAATTCAACATTGTTTTTTTTTCCTATTAAATTATTTGTAAAATAAAAAAAAGAGAGAATAGTTACATCAGCATCTTGTCTTAATAATTCTCTTAATAAACGATCTTTTCTTCGATACCATTTAAGATTATTACGTAAACAATTATTATATAGAAATAAATTATTATCTAATAATTCTTGTGCGAGAATATTATAACAAACAAGATGAATTTTAAAATATTGTTGATGATTTTTATGAAAATAATCTTGATAAGTTGTATTAGACCACATTCGATGTGATAAATGTTTTTCAACTAAAAAATAAAAACAATTATAATTTCTAAATATTTAATAAAACAAAACAAAAAGAAAAATAATTACGATGTTGATAAGGACGATTATTTCTTGGATATTTATTTGATTCTTCTTTATGTCTAGGATGAAATTGATCTTCAGCATTAAATGTATTTTGATGTAATGGTGGAATAAGAAGAGGAAGAGGAGTTTTTTTGTATGTTGAATCACAGTTTTGATTGATTTCTTCTTCTATTTCATCGTCATTTTGATTATGAAAATGAGGGTTCCAAGGATATTTTCGTGGATGTGACATTTTTCGTGAATTTTTATTATTTGAATAATATGATAATGGTGATTGAAATCGATCAATATTTGAATCAGACATTATTGGACGGATGAAATCTTGAGTTGAAAAAGTTAATATATATATATTTTTTTCACAATGATAAATTAATTAATAAAACCCTTACAAAATGAAAATTTTGAAATCGAATATCTTCTTTTTTTGTTTTTAAAATAATATTTTCGAAAATTTTTATGTATGGGTACAATTAGAGTGCATTTATAATGCCATCCGATTGGTTAAAGAGATTAACTAATCATTAATTTTATTTTATCCTTCATCTAGAATTTCGAATGTTGTGTCAATAAAACGGAAAAAAAAACAAATTTTTATCTCAAATTTATTTTTATATATATTTTTTTTTGTAGAGTTTAGCTAGACAATTTTGATTATTTAAAAAAAACCTCTTGTCATCATTTGCTAATATTAAAAAACAGAACATGATATTATTTTGAATCATTAAATATGCAAAATATTAATATAAAAGCAAAGAAAAATTTCATTTTTAATATCAATAATAGTCGAGAATAGTTTTTTATTTGAATTTGTTTATAATGGAAGATGTATATTTTAAATAAGCTTGTAAGTGACTTATGATATTCTTTATTATATTATTATGATTCATGAAGGTGGTTAATCTATGAAATTTGATTTTTATCAATCTAATTTTTATCTTTACAAAAGCTCGATTGTTGTTATATATGTACTTGCATAAGAGTTTCACGAGTTTGGTAAAACAATTTTTATTTGTTACTTCTAGTTTGCTCAAGACTTTTTTTTTTTTACAAATGATAGGTGACTGAACTAGAACTTTTTTTTGTCGAGACGAAAAAACAGAACTGTAGTAACCTTTTTCTGTATTAGTGTTTCTATGTATTTCAATTTAACACAATATTTTCTATTCATTATTAATATATTGCAGATATGAGTTTATTAAAAACTTTTGAAAGTAATAATAATAATCAAAAAATGGATATTCAAAATTTAGCTAGTAGTAGTGGAGATATTAATAATAATATTTCAAATCAACAATCTAGTGGAAATTCTATAATATCATCTTATGAAGGAAATTATCAAGTTAATATATCATCAACTACTTTTGAACTTGAAACAATAACATCATCATATGCAGGTCTTATGCGTATTTATCGTTTAATATATATAGCTGAACATTGTCTATCATTACGTAATGAAGCACTTGTAGCAAGTCTAAAATATCTTCAAGAGACACATTTTATTTCGCTTTATAAACAAGTAAACAAAACAAAAAAAAAAAACTAAAATTTATTTATTTATTTTAATAGGTACTTGATGAAATAAAAAAGCAAAATATTCCATTACCAGATGATTTTGATTCATCATGGTATGAAAAAACACAACGAAATTATATTCATAAATTAGAAAAACTTGATAATGATTTACGAAATTTTCGTACAAATTCAATAAAAGATTCTATACGTCGTGGTCATGATGATCTTGGTGATCATTATTTAGATGCTGGTGATTTTTTTAATGCTGTTCGTTGTTATGTACGTTCACGAGATTATTGTGTTACACCAAGACATATGATAACTATGTGTATGAATGTTATAAAAGCATCATTTTATATGCAAAATTGGTCAAATGTTTTATCTTATGTTAATAAAGCTGAACAAGCTATTGAAAGTCTTGAATCAACAACGAAATCAACACCAACACCATCAGCATTAGCATCAGTGATTAATCCAATTGAAGGAGCAACAACAAATTCAACGATTATATCTGATGCTATTTTAAATTCTCAATTAAAAGTTTATGCTGGTATTGCAGAATTAGCAACAAAAAGATATAAATTAGCTGCAAGACATTTTCTTGGTGTTTCATTTGATCATTGTTCAAATCATTTTCAGGTAAAATTCTAAAAATATTGACAAAATTAATTGTATAAAATGCTGAAACTCACTGAAAGATAAGTTTTTAAGAAAGTCTCAGTGATAGGTAAATAAAACCGAGAGGAAAAGTTTTTTTTTTTTGCAGTTTTCTCAAAACTGGTTTTTTATACCAACAGATCATTTTCGCATAAATATGTCTTCAATACATTTTGTTCTAGAAATCCTCTGATGGCTATTCAAGATTCTAAAAATTTTGAAGCTGTCAAAATTAAAGAAAATAATAAAAAAAAAATTCGTTTCTCTCATTTGAAAGAATAACCAATTCTCCCTCAAATAAAATAAATTACTTTATCTGTTTTTAGAATGCCACAGTGTTTCAGTTTTAGTCTTATAAATAAAAGAGATTACGATGTATCTTTTTAAAAAACACAATTCAATATTATATGATTTATTTATATTGAGATATGTATAAAATTCTCAATATTTATCATTAATTTTTTTGTTTCAGGATCTAATATCACCTCAAACTCTTATTCAATATGTGTGTTTATGTAGTTTAGCAACATTTGAACGAACTGAACTTCATCGTTTAATAATAATGTCACCAAATATGAAACAATATCTTGAATTAGAACCATCAATTCGTGATATTCTTCATAAATTTTATGATACATCATATTCATCATGTCTTGCATTAATGTCTCAATATGAACCAATATTTGCTTTAGATCAATATTTAGCACCACATTTACGTACATTATATTATGAAATTCGTCATCGAATAATTATAACATATTTTTTACCATATAAAAATGCTAATATGACAATAATGGCACGTCAATTAAATACAACAGTTGATACACTTGAAGATGAACTTGTTCATTTAATTCGTTCAGGAAAAATAAAAGCACGTATTGATTCAAAAAATAAAATTTTATATGTTGCTGATACAGATCAACGTTGGTATGCATATCAACATGCATTAACAATAACGAAACAATCAGAAAAATTAACTCGTGCACTTTTACTTCGTTCTGCAATAGTTAAAGCAAATTTATTTGTTAAAGATGATTCAATATCATCAAATCGTGGATCTATGAATCCTAATATGGCTCGTCGACAATTATCTTCAAATATTCATGGACATATGATTATGGATGAAGATGATTTCTCGGATGATGCTGCGATGAATTGATTTTAAATTAAATATGAACAAACGGTTTTCTTTTTTATTCAATAATGAAACTATTGATATATACTGTGATTTATTCTAGAAATATTTTTTCTTTTGCATTTAATAAAGAAAATAAAATTAAAGAAAATATTTCTTTTTGATCGAATATGTCGATCAATTCTAATGACATTCAGAAAATTATTATTGTATTTAGAAAATAGCTGGTTTAAATAAATCTTTATCCGAAAGAACGATATGTTTCGATGAAATTTATTGCAGGAGAAATGATTTCTCTTCTTCTTTATATAAAAAACATCAAATATCAAGTTGATCATTATCTATCAATTAAGTTAATTAATCAATTCATTCAATTGTGATGAAAACACAAAGAACCACTTTAAGATTGTTTCCTCTTTCCAAAATCAATGCAAAAAAAGCTTCTTATCATAAATTTGAGTATATAAAAGTGAAATGATGACATTTTTTGCATGTTTCAAAATATCCATGTTTAAGAGTTTTTGAAAATCAAACTCTAAAATGAACCTTTAGTTAATACAAATTCTTTGGTTTTAATATTCTTGGTAGACGAGATTTTCTATAGAGTTAGAGCCTAATTAATAAATTTCTTTCTCTCATCCGAAGGAATATCAAGTATTTTAATAAGTAAATAATTAAAAACCGAAGTTCTTTAGAATCGAGGATATTGAAAAAAACTTGGATCATGATTGATCAATGATATAACAATCAATTTTGAGAACAGCATAAACGTTTTTGTTCTGTGTTATGTCTATTTATCATTTGATATCAAGATGACGTATGGGAATATCGTATATCGATCGCTAAAATTCATCGAGGCACATTGGATTGTGCTTGAACAACACACGCAGGTAATACTAGATGAAGATGTCTACAGTTTTACTTTGATTTTATCTAAATTCTCTCTATCAATTAATCACAAGAGAGCTTTCAAAAGAGCTTTGATGTACTTGGATGAAACCCTTCAAAATTAAAAATGGTTTTAATGAATATTCAAAGTAGAATCTTCAGGCGACATCTCCGTATGTTTATTTGGAGAAAGTACGCTTTGAAGTATAGATAAATATTAATCTTTCATATGTAAATTTGAATCGAAAGCAATATAAAGAATGAAGTGAGTCATAATATTCTATGTAAATCATTTTCCGATTGAACTTCTTGTGCAAGTAATCTAATAATAACTTTTATCCGTCTTGGTCCAAGAAATTATCCTGATTGTGATATTTTGATCGAAAGTTGTGGTCCAAATTTAGAATCAACAGCATGTTCAAAATGCAATCTGAATGTTATAAAATGTATTGCTAATCGCAATTCAGGTCCAAATCGCTGTTGTCAAGAGGACAATAAATGTTGTTCGACAGATGATGAAATTTGTATGGAATCAAGATAAACATATCGTTTTTTTTTCATTGTAAAATTGATATTCAATAAATATTCGATAATAAAATAACACAAAAAACTTAAATAAAATTTTTTCATTCTTCTATTTTCAAATTTTCTTTAGTAAAATTTAAAAATGATCTTGACAAGAACATTGTCCATTTTTATCAAAATGATGAATACGATTAGTATCACGAATCAAAATTGAACGTTGACGAAGTTTAGCAATTGATTTTACTGCTGAATCTATTTAAATAAATCAATAAAAAGCATAAAAACAATGAGATAACTTACGACAATCCCCACATATACGAAGATTATTTGTAAGTTGAATTATGTTTGGTATTGGTTGTTGAATAAAATTAAATGCTAAAGCTAATTTTTCACTATGACCACATAAAATTGATTCAATACTTTCATCATCATTTATTTCACGAGTAATCCATCTTGAATCATATTCATGTCCAGTTTGCATAAGTTCAGTAGAAATACGTGCTAGTTCATCATATATTTCTCTTGATAGTGGATGACTACGATCATGTGCTTTAAATCTCTATGATATAGAAAATATTTTTGTTGATTTGAATTTTTATTAAAATAAAATCCGATTACCACTATTTCACCATAAGGTGCAGTCCATGTTATACCAATAGTTCGATTTTTTCCTATTTCTTTTAATCGATTAAGTCGAACTTGTTTTGCTTGTTGATCTTCTCCAATAGATGAATAAGTATTAGAGAGTAGAATAGAAGCAGATATAAGAGCTTGACTATTATCTGGAAAGAGATATTTCATTCGTTGATAAATTGTTTTTGATAAAGTTAAATTTTGATGATTACGTGCACCGGATAATAAAGCCACTAAAAAAGAAATATATTTTTAAATAAATAAATAAATTTGAAATTATTCAAATTTTTACTATACATAACTAAACATGGTGGATGAGATAATTCAAAATTCTTAATTAATTGTTGAGCTTCATCAAACATAAACATTCGACTTAAACAATCGACCTAAATTATTTTATTTCTATTAGAATATAGATAAAAGAATTTTCTCTAATATAAACATATTTTTATTTATCTAGTTTTTGAATAATTTAAATTGAAAAATGGACTTCTTATCTTTCATTATTAACGTTAAACTATGAAATTATTATTCAGACTTTAAGAATACAAAAAATTTTTATTAGATTTCTATTTTTTGAAAATAATTGTTTCAAATTGAAATAAATAAAAAATATAAAATTGATCATAGATTTTCTTAAATTCTTATATTTCAAAAACCTTTTTTATTAAAAGAGAGACAGACATCATTAAAGACTCATATGAGGTAAAATATTTATCTAAACTAATTAAATCTTCTATTAGAAAATATTCTTTTAATAAAAGAAAAATAATAGTTAAATATACCATAGTAGTAATTATTTTTTCTGTTTTCACTTGAATATTATTAAAAATCGAATAAGCTTGATCAACAAGACCAGAATGTGAGCATGCATTTAGTACACAAATATGAGTAATTTCATCTTGAATATCTATAGGCATTCGTTTATATAAATCAATTGCTTCATAACCCATTCCATTAAGTCCAAATGCATTTACTTAATTAATAAGATTTTTCATTAAAATAGAATTTGTAAATAATAGATAAACTTACTCATAGATGTATATGTCATAACATCACGTTTTTTAATAGATTCAAATATTTTAGATGATTTATCAACAAAACCAACTTTTCCCTATAAAACAAATGTATAGACAGAGAAAATTTGTTCGTATATACATTAAATATATTCATACCCACATGTCAATCAATGTATTTTGTAAACGATGATTATTTAATAAATGTGAAGGAATTTGATTAAAAATTGTTTGACATATTTCTAATAAACCAATTTGTGAACATGCATGAAGAACCATTATTAATATAGGTTCAGTAATTTCGAAATTTTTCTCTTTTAATTCTTTAAAAAGGTTTAAACATTTTTCTGGTTGATTATTTATATTATAACCATTGATCATCGCTCCATAATGAATAAGATTTTTCATTTGAATTTGTTTAAAAATTTTTTCTGCATTATTTATATCAGAATACTTCATAAACATATGTAATATTGAAGTAAGAAGAACTGAATCTTGAAAATATTTTTTTGACATTTGATTATATATTTTAGTGGCTAATCTAAATGCTCGATCATTGAACAGTTGACTACAAGTTTTAAAAAGAATAATAAGAATAACTTTATTTGGATGAAAAGGCATTTCTTCAAATAAATTTAATGTTTTTTCAAACATTTTATTTTCAAAAAATCCTAAAAAAAAATTTCTTCATTTTCATTTTCTAATAAAAATTAAAATCATTAACCTTGCATCATTATACCATATGTAAATATATCTTTCATTTTTATTTGAACAAAGATCTTTTCTGCAGTTGATACTTTATTATATTTCATCAGCATATGTAAAAATGAATTAAGTATATTTGTATTATAAGTTAATAGTTTTGGCATTTGATCAAGATATTTATTCATTATATTAATTCCATGTTCATTAGGCAATTGAGCACAGGCATTGAAAAGAATTATTAAAGTAATATCATCTGCTTCAATTGACATTTCATTGTATAATTCGAAAACTTTTTCTACCTTTTTATTTGTAATAAAGCCTAAAAAAGAGAAATATTTATTTTTATAAGAAATAATGTTACTCAAAAATTCTTTTTTTTTTAAATGAAAACTTCAAGGAGAAACCATTTTATAAGAAATCTTCATTAGAAATTATTGAAAATTTATGATCAATATACATTCAATGAAAAATAACTATGAAACATTTGTGAAGATATTAGATAATTCATGATTGATATTAAAATAAATGATAAATTACCTTTAAACATAGCACCATATACACCTGATGTTTTATTTTTAATTGAAGAAAATACTCGATAAGCATTATATTCATCATTACAAGTCACTAAAAATAAATATAAGACAAATAAATATTTATCTAAAAAGTAATTTCAATATTATTGATTATTATTTCGTTATTGAATTTAAATTTATATGATAACATAGAAATTTCTTCAATTATTTTATTCATCTCATTTAATCAAAGAATAAACATAAGTATGTTTAATTGAAACTCAATATTATTAGAAATCATCGAATTGTATGGAGAATATAAATAGATGAATTTGATTTAAAGAAAAAATAACAAACTTACTGTAGAAATGAATTAAAGATGTATTTAGAAATGAATTGTTCATTATTTGAGATGAAAAATTTTGATGAATTTTTTTTCCATGTTCAAGATTTTTTAATTTAGTACAAGATTTTAATGCAAAATTTATTTCTATATCAGATGCTGATTGATTATTTTCTTTAAAAATATTTAAAGCTTCTTGATATTTTTCTTCATCTATAAGTCTTTTCATTGATCGACTTATATTCATCAATGATGATGATATTGAATATTGACAAACATTTGTCTTTTTAACAAAAATAAAACGTCGAATATAAATATGAAATATTTTATCAAACATTATCTAAAATAATTAATCATATCTGAAGAATTTTCAAATAAAATCTTTTAAGGTTCTGGTGCACAATAGAAACACTCACACTGATTGGTGCATTGAACACAGCAATCAACATGAGGATGAACGCGAAAATGTTCCTATTCGGCAGTAGTACCGATAATAATAATCAGTGACATCTCTTGATATTTCATATTCTAAGTCATTTTTAATGTGGTGCGAAGAATACAGCATTTGTGTAGTCCTTCGCGAGTTTCTTTTTTCTTACTTTCTCAACGTTCACATGAAAAGTTGTCGTTGTGTGTAACGGCGATCTCGTGAACGAAAAGTGATAAGATATTCGTTGAAACGCGATATTAAAGTATGAAGATCGAATCATGACCACCTGTTTTCTGATTTTCAATAGAAAGTTTCGTTTCGTCACAGGGAGCATAATATAAAATGCAATTTTTAAAGGACTTTACTTTATTCGAAGTCTGAGATAATTAAAACGAAAACAAGATAAAAAGTTAGACGTCATTCTGTGTGTATAACAGCTGTGAATACATCTGATGATAGATAATGAATGAGACAGATAATTAAAACAATAATCGACGGTGTTCACTAGAAGCAAATTGATAAATATTGATAGAATTCTCATAGTGATGAATTTCGTTATGTAGGCACTTTGAATTTCTTCTGAAACTTTATTTTCTTGACAACATTCACAGACAGGAAATAGGATTCGATAAGTCCGAAAGTGCTTTTCGAATGCCTGTTTCATTTGTGTTGAATCATTGAAACGAATATACATTTTTAATGAATTACCGATTTTTCGATAACCGATATTCTCGGTTTTGCACCGCATTTCGTAGTCGAGTGAAACTCGAATACCATCTAGTGAGAGAAATATTACAGTGAACAAATACTTTTTAATAAACAAAAAAAATCGAATAAAAACTGCATCAATATGATACATGAATACGAAAAAAGGAGAATTGTATTTAGATGAATAATTCTATTAATTTCAGATGATTTTGTAGATAATATATTCATTTGATTAGAAGATTTATTAAGAAAATGAATTCATTTTATTGATTAATTTTTCAACATTTTGATATTGAATCAATAAAATTAATGTAGAACATTTTTCCAAGCAGAAGATATTTATTTAAATCTTATTCGAGGAAGTTTAAATTAAAAATGATTTTTTTATTTAAGATAAATATTTTCGAATATGATATATAAATCTAGAAGAAAAATTTTCTATAAATAATTACGAGTAAATATTGAATCAGCCATTGAATATAGTTGATTTAAACGAGAATTTTTCATGCAATCAAAGAAAATTTTCAATATCTTTAATTGAAACATTTTATAAGATAAATAATTAACTAAAAGTTTTAATTTCTTTCTTTGTTTTCTCTTATAATTTTCATCTTATAAAAAATCTTGTAGAGTATCAAGATTATACGAAGATAAATGACGTTTATATCATTTATAATATGAGAAGAAAAATCCATTCAATTGAAAAAATAAAATTTCAAGGGTGAAGGTGCTAACTAATAAGTTTTCGAAAATTTTGATGAATTTTTAAGATTTTTATTTAACAGCATAATAGCAATGTAATATACTATTACAGATCATCTTATTGAGTATCAATTAATGTATCCTGATCAGTTTTATTAAATGCACTATCATAGAAAAAAATTTTCAAATATAAATCGTGTGTAAGGAGCCTTTAGCGCGCTAGTTTTTGGCCAAAACCTAGGCAAAAATATCCATTTTTTACGAAAGTTTTTAAAACTTTTGCTTTAAAAGTATACCAAAGCATTTGTCTTCCAAAATTATTCTCTGGTTTATGCAGTGTTTTATGTCAATGTTATGAATAGAGATTTATCTATTATTCCGAATTGGTTTTCATATCAAAATATAAGTCTATTCCTTTATCAATGAATAGTGTATCATAATTAATAACTAATTCCAATCTTTAGTATCACATGATCCGCAAATATACTCTCGCTATTTAATACGAATTTGTTATGAACACGTGCATACAGAATTGTACTGTTTGTATTTTCGAAATTTCTCCTCTGTTATCCATTTGAGTAGGGCACTTTTTTACTAAAGAATAGTGTTTGAAATTCTTTACAAAATCATATCTTACTAAGCCAAAGAATTGTTTTAGACAGATTTGAAAAGAAATGAAAACTAAAGACATATAAGCAGCTGTAAGAAGTGAATATATATGTGACCGATCATAGATGAGCGCATTTTGCATCTTATGTTTTAATCTGTAAATACATTATATTAAGAAGACAAAATATGCCACAAGATGCAGCGTGAAAAGCGCTACAATTTACATAGAACAACTATAAAAAGATGACATAGGTAAACACGAATACAGTTCTTAGCAGAAAAAAGCTTCTGTTTTTTGCAGCATCGAAATTTGGTTGCTCAGAGTTTTGCTCATTTTGAGAACAAAACAGTGCAACTATAACATAAATAGCTATTTTTAATTTTTAGAACTCTTCACAATGCGTCTTGCAGTATATTTTGGATTTTTTAATACAACGCATTAAACTATGATAAAGTGGAATACAAAATGCTTCACACATTATAATCTCAAATAATCACCTAGGTATCAATAAAAATAGTTTTTACCAAAATTCTATTACTATGATATTAGATGAAGAGTGATTAAATAGCATAGTAAAATAGAGCAAAGATGCTCAACTTTTTTACAAAAACAATTTTTTTTTAAAGTTTTCTATAAGCAAAAAAAAGTGCCACTGTCGCTACTTTTGGTATGCCCTAAGTATTTGTTGTTGTCATTCTTATTATTACATCATTCATAAGACGTCATTAGCCTTCAAAGATGGGGTCTACTAATAAAAGTATTACTAACAATATTATAATAAAAATGATTCACAATAAAGATGAATGAGGCAGCTAAAAAGTCTTCCTGCATTGTTTCATCTTATCAGAAAAGTGCTTCGAGGTACCACTTTTTTGGCATATTTTAAGTTTTCTCTTCATATAAATTTAAAGCAGCAGATTTTTACTACAAAATACTTAACAGGAAAAGTTGCATATCATCATTCAGTTAGGCACTATGACAATTTCACAAACCTAAACTCATTAGCTTACCTTTGAATCATTTTCTGCCTTCTTCCAAGGTCTAATTTGTATAAAGAGAAATAAGATAATCACAGAGACAAAAATAGTT
Source organism: Macrotrachela quadricornifera (assembly GCA_022393335.1). NCBI lineage: Eukaryota > Metazoa > Rotifera > Eurotatoria > Philodinida > Philodinidae > Macrotrachela > Macrotrachela quadricornifera. The sequence goes on from JAJEKB010018795.1 coordinate 13,469, forward strand.
TTTTATTATCTTCCTGCATGAACGTCATGTAGACCCCATAGTTTACTTCATACTTCCCCTTATATAATACTGATTCGCATCAATGAAATACAAAATCATTATACTATTCTATTCTTATTCATAAAATTTCAATATGTTGAATTCTTCTCAACCGATTTTTATGACTTTTCACAATAGGTTTGATTCTTCTGAAAAGTTTCCATTGCTGTCCAAATGAAAAACCACAAATTCATCTCAAACAAATCTCAAGATGCTGAATCAGCAAAGTCGAATAATGGATGGATCATAAACAATGGACTTGTCATTGAAATGCCCTTTCAACAAAATATCCTGCCGACATGATATCTTTCGACCAACAAAAGAGCATTACCAGTATCAGTTTCTACAACACATTGATTATTTCCATGTTTAAAGAGAATTATTTCCTAAAAAGCTGTTCAATAATAACACACATTTCTGTTAGAGATACAATGAATAAATCATTATGTAGAATGCCTTCAATTAATGGTGAGTACAATGATATTTGTAGTTGAAATTTTCTCTAAAATCATTTAATGCCATGAGTATTGAGAGTTTTATAACATCTACGTCACATCCTTCTTTAATATGAAATCATGATTTTGCTTACATATTGTAAAAATGATTTTAATTGTTAAATGTAATATGGATGATTAGTTTTTGTTCTCCTAACCCAGAGATAAATAATGGCATTTATATTGTATCACATCAACTGGTTGTGATGGTATCGAAGTCTTGTATGTATTGCACTATGATACATAAGTTTAATAGGTAGAGAATAAACATGAAAAAATCTATTTTATTTATTACAATTGTATATAAATTAATATTAAGAATGATTGAATTTTGCTCCTCTAAAATGGTAGGAAAAAAAGAGAATAAAAAAGCTTACGACACTCGGTATTCCCAGGCGGTCACCCATCCAAGTACTAACCGAGCCCGACGTTGCTTAACTTCAGTGATCGGACGAGAACTGGTGTATTCAACGTGGTATGGCCGTAAGCGAATGTCTTCAATCAAAAAATGAAAGTCATCATTAAATAAATATAGTCAATTAAAAAGTTTACTATATGATCTCCTAAGTTTGAAATTATCGAAATGAATTACTAATTTAGTTCGTTAATATCAAAAAGGCTTTCATTTATGCATTATTTAACTGATTGATTGTACAATTATTCGTTTGTCTTACTAGCGTCAATTACATCTTGTCCTATGTTTATCTCTGTCAACTACTACTCTAGTAAAAAAAAAAATATCAAGCAGTAATACATTTAAATCGAAAATATCATTAACATTAATACGTAAAACCTCCTATATTTCCAAGAACTTTCAGTCGAAGACCAAGAGAAAGTGAAAAGTTTTTATTGATTCCCAAAATTTCTTTCGATAAAGCAACTGTTTTCTCTTACGCTGCTAGTGTGCCACCCAGATGGAGGGGTCTATTTTCAAAATTTATTTTTCAACATTCATGATAGATTACTATAACTCTCTAATGAAAAGGCTGGTACCTAAGTGTATAGAAATATTATAAATATGATTGCAGCTATCATTATCTACTTTCATTCTTAAATATTGCTAGAAAACCATTCAGTGAAAATCGTGAAGTCGGCTAACTATACAGAAAAAATATTCACATGTTTTTCTTGAAATTGATTTTTGTATAAATTAGACATGATCAAACGTGCAATAAAAATTGTTTCGTTCAAATCAATACATATAAGTTATATACAAATGTAGTCCATCGGAGTCAACTTCTTGTTATTCAAAAATTTATCTTTTTGGTTGCTATTCATTTTCTAAAATCGTCAATATCCAGTTATTTTAACAATTATCTCTTATATCAATCACTCATAAGTTTGATGATTCATCTAATAACTTGAATGAAGTAACATCTGATTATAAAAGAATAAGAAAATAAATCTTTTATATTTTCAATAAGTTGTAATCAACTGAACCAAAGTTCTTTTTTCCATGATGTAGAAAATAATTATTCTTAGTTACTTAACATTGCCATTTCAACATAACAATTGTGTAACAAGTTGACAACCTGATGATGAAAATTACAACGGGATCATCATCATCATCATCATCATTTTTTATATCAGAACGAAAAAAGTAAAGAAAATAACATGTTTTTACTGGGTAATTGACTGTATATTTCTTTTTATTCTTTTTAACCATTAAGTTACTTCCCTATCAGGGACCGAGAACGAGTCGAGCACGAGCACTCGGCAAATCGACTAGAGTTCATGTATCAGCATGTATCGAGGAAGCGGATTAGGGTAGAAATACAGACCGATACTTAGACAGCAGATATGCATCAATAGATGGTAATACATGCCGGTGCATGAATTATAGAATTCCAGATTTTTTACAAGTATACATGTGTTTATGGCGCCAGAGGGATATGAGTGGTCGTCTATGTCATACAATGTCACTGTTTTCTTCAATATATTATGTATCCGTACTGACGCATTCATTCATCACAATAAATCCGATCATTGTCATTGGAAAGCTAAGAAAATGGTGAATAAATGTTTTCATGTAAATAAATGAGTTTCAATTTTCTCAGAAATTACTGTCATTAATATTTGATTCACTCACTGTCGAAGGATTAAGAGAAAAACGTATTGATATCATTTTTGAAATCAATCATTTCTGTTTTGATAATAACTACATGTGTAAATATTCTTGTAGGAAAAATCAAAATTATCCGTCCCAAGAAGCAAAGAAAGAGAGAAAAAGTGAATTTGTTTTTCCCTATAGTATTGGATTAATTGGTATTTTTTGAGTGCACTTCTAGCTAATTGTAAATCGTTGTTTTTTTTTCTATGAGAATCAATGTATATATAGGAGGCACGATGTTACTGTAAAATCATAACGATAGTTCTTCTAACCAATTTATCTATTTGTATTCTTTGTTGAACCAACAGCAGAAAAATGAATTTGATTAAATGGGTCGCAACCAAACTGCCGACAGCTTCTTTTTCGCCGACAAAAATTTGAAGTAAAAAAAATTGAAATTTATTTAGTACGGCATCAAAAAATTTTCTATGGTGAGGAAGCATAGCAAAAATGAGGGTGCGGACAAATGAGGGTGAGGTTGGAGGGATTCGTTTTGTTTGCAAACCCTCATTCGCACACTCGTGCGCAAGTATCGCCGAGCAGATTTACCATTTATCTAAGGAGAACTACTTCATACCACTTCTCGTATTATATCCAGAAAGCTACCAGTATTAGTGGGGTAAAATATGAGCACATTATGATGACAAAACAAGTTGTCAGAAAATTGTAACTGTCGGCAAAAAAGAAGCTGCCGACAAAGTGTAACTGTCGGCAAAATGATCTGTCGGTAAAACGGCGTCGGCAAAGTGTACCGGACCCATTAAAATCATATTCTGCTTATTGTCTTGTAAATAATATCATACATCTACAATAATTATGATCAATGTATTTGCTTTTATGAATAAAAAAAGACTTAGTCATTCGATTATAACTTTAATTAAAAATGAGAATATGAGTGTTCTAACAGATAACATATTCTTCGATTCAGATATTATTAATCTCAATAGTTTAGTCATCATAGAATGGATCAATGAATTCTAAACAAATTCTTTTATATATCTGTTTAAATTCATAAATATATACAAATCTCAACTGAAAATAATTAATACCAGCATTTCTTTTGAATTAATTACCTTGAAAAAATAAAATATGTTTTTCGAAAAATAATTTCTACTAAATAACTTTGAGATTGTAACGTTTGTCGAACCGCTAACCAATTGTATTATCAAATAAGGGAATTGTTTCGATAAATCACAAATGTATGAATGAATTTTATTGTTATAAGAAACGGCTATTTATATTACTTAGTGCGGAACATGGAAGAGTTTACTAGAAGATAATATAGAGAGAAGAATGTACTAGAGACTATGAGTAATGTACATTGGTCATATAGACAGAACAAAAAAGAAACGAAATATATGAGAAGGTAGAACATATATTTGATTATTCATTACAGCAGAACGAAAGAAGATATCAATGGAATATATGACATCACAACAATGATATCGAGAATTAGAAATGTCAATGAATACATATTATGCTTATATCTTTGAACATGGTAATTTATTTTTGTCTTTTTGTTGTTGTTTTTTTGTATTCGATTGGTCAGACGGTAAAAAAGTTATTCAAGATTAAGTTCTTAAAATACAAAAAAAAATTAGGATTTGTTTGATTATATTGTCACATAGAATAGATTTTCAATTTCTAATTTATTTATTTAATTGGAGATTATTTTTTGTAATTTAATACGAAATTAAATAAAAATTTATGGAAACAACAATTGATCAGTCTTCTAATAATGAATTCATCAAATCACAAAGAGAAAATGGTTGTTTTGTTAATTTATTTAATTCTCAATTCAAATTGTCAGGATTTTCAGAGTTTTTTCGTTGGAAGTTTGGTGGACCAACCATTAAAAATTTACCGATTGATATTAATGAGTTAGATAAAGTCTTACCAGTAATAAAACATAAAAAAGATGAAATATGTAAAACATTAAATGGTATGCGTTTTATATGGATTGGACATGCATCATGTCTTGTTCAAATGGATGATTTTACTTTCCTTGCTGATCCCGTTTTAAGTGAAACACGAAAACATTTTTGCCCACCAGCTTTAACAGTTGACGATTTACCTGATCAACTTGAAGCTGTAGTTATATCTCATAATCATTATGATCATTTAGATTATCAAAAGTGTTCGAAGTTTAAATCAACGTTATGGAAATAAATTAAGATGGTTTTGTAGTTTAGGTGGATGACACTGGTTTATAAAAAATCGAATAGAAAATGTGTATGAACTTGATTGGTGGGAAGAATGGAAACATTCAGTATGATAATTAATAGATATTTTATTTTTATTTTATTAATTTAGACAAAGCAACATATTGGAATACTATTTTATCCAGCACAACATTGATACATAGTTTTCTTTTCAACTATTTTCTTATTTAGCTCAGATTGTGCACTTTTTGATTCGAATAAAACTATTTAGGATGTTTCTGCTATATGGAATAAAGATTATAAATTTTATTTTGCTGGTGATTCAGGTTATACTCATAATATATCAATATTCAAACAAATTGGTAAAAAATATGGTCCATTTGATTTAAGTACTATACCAATAGGTTCATATGAACGTCGATGGATGATAGAAGCACAACATATATCACATGATGAAGCTGTGCAAATACATATAGATGTTAAGTTGAAAAAATCTATTGGGGTACATGGGTACGAGCTAATGAATTTTATTTAGGACTAAAAGAGAAACTTGCTAAAGCTGTGGAAAATAATAAATTAGATTCAAAATCATTTATTGTTGTTAAGCATGGTGAAATTTTTGACTTACTGGAGAACAACTAATTCACCGTATTCTGCTGATTCTTGTTCATTATTTAGTTTTATATTCGACATCTTCGTCAATAAATTATTAAAAAAATATGTATATAGTGATACAAAGCAATTTTTCTATAGTACCGTGGTAGACGAGAAAAAAGAATGGTCGAATGATTCGTTTTATATGAACACACAAACGACCTTTATTATTTCAAATATGATATCAACAATCTAATCATATTAGCCTGTCATACATACAGGATTAAAAAGTTAAACATTTATGATTAAAACTTCTTGATCAATATAATTTCATTAAAAAAATACACTAATTCTTTTATTATTCATTTTAGCAACTTATTTACAAAAGAAAGATTACAATAAAGGAAAATAAACATAAAAATCTTTCGAATGAGCTAATGTTACATTAATATTTAATTCCTCCACTTTAACACAATTGAGTCGTGTAGCATCTCTTGAAAAATTTTTCGTAATCATTGTTAAATGATTATAATTAACACTTAATTTGGTTAGACGAGGTAAATATGTTTTTGTATCATTGAGAAACTGATCGACATAATCAATATGAACATCTTCAAGATCCAGAGTAGTAAGATAAGGATATTCAATAATTGAATACTTTTGATTATAATTAGAAACGAATTCATCTAATATTGATGATTGTGATTTAAGATTAAGAACACATAATTGTTTAAGCAATGGAAAAGACCAAGCAATTCGAATGAAAAATTCATGTTTAAATGGAACATCATCGCACATCGTCAACATTTTAACATGATTGAAAATAATAGTTGGAAATATATTACCAATATATCTGAGATAATCAAACAGGAATGGTATAGAAAAAACATAACAAATGCCTATACGATATCGATAATTTACAATACAAGCTACTTGTTTATATATTGTATTAGTAAAAGTTCTTTGAATATCATCTATGGATAAATGACGAACTAAATGATCCATTGAACTGTTAGTACTAATACAAAAATAAAATTTATTAAGTCGTGACATATGAAAAATAATTTCATTATAAATGTGAATACCATCAATAAATTCGGTTCGATTTTCAATAGCAATATGCAAAGTTAATTCTTCGAGATTTGACATACGACGAAAAAGAGGTACAATTGCAGTGTCATATTTATAGGATAAGCAACGACATGTTAAAGAAAAACATTTTAAATTAGGTAAGTCATTCTAGAAAATACAAATTCATATTTTTAAATATATTATTCATTAAAAAATAAATCACAGATGAATAATTTTTTTATTGGCAATAACCAATGACATCTATGCTCCTAACAGTACAATGGCAAGAGTGAGAGAGGATGGAAAGACGACAATAGACAGGAGAAATACCCAGTAATAGACTAGAAGACAACACAAGATGTCAATGTAACAAAAATTCTTTTCACTTCCCACCTCATTACTTATTACTTTGAATTTAAAAAATGAACACACCGACGAGAACCAATGTACAACGATGTAGGTAGGAACTATTTTAGATAGATGGAGAGAGAAAAGAGAGAAGACGGAAACAGAGAGACACGAGGAGAGCTGATCTACTCTTTTAATTTGAATTTTAAGCTCTCACTGCATAAATAATAGATAGTGAGAAGATTCCAAAATTTCAAATGAAGTTTAGCATTATATCTATATTAGAAATATATTATTCTCATAGAAAACAAGTTAAATCATCAGATACATGTAACTATTTCCATTATCTGAAATCATCACAATTGAAATGTTCTTTTACACTAAAACTTCCAGACTATCTATTGATTAACAACAAATGAAAGTTGTCTCTACTTAAACTTCTTTATCCTTTTCCTACACTTTATAATCTTTGTGTCCTCGTCTATCATTCTCAAGTTTTTTTTTACTTATTTTATTGTCTTTAATCCTTTTTGTCCTCTAAATGATCATGGTTCCTATATTTTTCTTGCTCATTATAAAATAAGTAGGCAAAACTAAAAGCAAAAATTTATTCGTTGTTGCAAATCAGACCCCAATAAGTCTGGTTTCTTGTTGACTTCTTAGATCCCTTGATATATTTTCAAATTATCTGAAGACAAACATTTTCAGTGTTGCATTTAAAGTGTATCAACTTTGAATAGTGAAATACGTTATCAATAAAATTAAAACTTATTAGCACCTAACTACTTGCTTGTTTCAATGAAACTCAATTAATTGATTTACTTTTTCAAATCAATTCACGCAAAAAACAGCGAATGATTATGAAACTATTAGATAAAATTGACTATATTTGTTTACTAAATAGATAAGCATTCATTTTGCAACTATTTTCATTAGAATTCAGATAACGAGCGATTCATTTGCAAACAAATCTATTTATAATAGTATGAAAATAATTTTGTCCATGATCAATTAGACTCTTTTTAGGCTTCAAAGGATTATTTTAATAACGTATAAACTTACCATATTGTAAATATTCGATGAATTATATTCCATATCAATAATAACCGCAATCAATGTAATCAATTGTTGCAGACGACCGTCAAGTAAAGCAAGACAGCCTTGATAACTCATCACAGTAATATGTAATTTGTGAAGAGTTGAAGAGAAGAAAGTAGCTAAAGGTAAATCACGAAGTACCAAAGGTGGAACAATATGAGAAGAACATCCAATAATAGATAAATGTTTTAAATTTTCAAAGAATTTTAAAATATATTCATAAACATTTGTTGTATAATGTTTTACTGATATTTCATTAAAACCATTTTCGAATACAAGAATAAGATCTGTAATTTGTCGTTGAAAAATACGTCGAAATGGAGATTCAACTAAAAAAAAGAATTTTTTTTTTATAGTCTACCTCTATAACACTTTTTCATCTAAATCTTTACTATCATTAGTGCGTGAGTTATTTACCTGTAAAGTAACGTGAAACAATTTTGCCGTTAAAATTGAAGAGTTTAAGTTCAGTAAGATTAGGATAATCGGCGACAAGAAGAATTTTCTCCATAGATATTGAGTCAAGAATAAGTGATTTAACATTCTGATGAATTCTTGGCAATATTGAATTGCAGTATCGACCAACTATTGGATCAGCAATGGAAAAAATATCATCAGTTAATGTTGTTAATACAAAATTAAGAGTATTAGTAAAAGTATTTTCTACTAAAATGTCAAGTCGTTTATTATCAACACCTAACAATGAATAGAGAACGTCTATATTGTCAAGTTTTTTTAAAATAATGAGTAATATTTCATTAGGTAAATCAAGAAGAGCCACTTTAGACTGATTCATCTTGAGCTTGACTAATGCTTTTCTTGTTATGCATATATATATATATATATATATATATTCATTATTTGCTTTTGTTTGATGGTATCATTGAGTAAAGTGAATAGATGACCTCGCTGAATAGAAATTATTCCGCCGACGAATAAATAGTCTGATTAATTTATAGATGAATATTTATCTTTTTTCGTTTCGCGTTTATTTCTGATATTACTTTCATCGTTAGCCATTGCTTTTATTCACAGAATATTTGACAAGTCACGTTGAAAAAGGAGAGAAGATAATATTTCTTATACAAACAAAAAATTGATTAAATTTTTTTTAGAAACATTTCGTTAGTATAACAAAAAGAAATAATACGTGTGAATGTTATAGAAAATGTTATATTGAATAGAGAAAGTAATCAGTGAAATAGTTTTCTAAGTGTTTTCGTTATTACGGGTTGTCTGTTGTGTGCAAAAACGCATTTGAGTTTTACTTAGTATTTTCAGATCAATCACAATTGAATGAGCATTATCGATATATAATGCTGAGTATGTATGTGTGAGGGTGGGAGATCAGAAGATGTAAGAGTACAAGTATATATGGGATAAGAGGTAAAGTTACAATAGTATAAGGCTATAAGTTCTATTTATCTGTCTATACATGCTTATAATGGGAAATGTCTAATTGTTTGTGATCGGGTCAAGGTCAAATTACATAGTAGTGTAGAACTCGAAAATTGGGTTGGACGTAAAAGAATTATTCCAGTTTTACATGTATGCAACTAGCCTTTCAAAATCTATAACTCTGTGACAGATTTTAATTTTCTACCAGTGAATAAGTAATGATCTACCATCCATTTCGATATTTTCATATGTACGTATAATTCAATGGAGTTTATGATGTTTATAAATAGAGGACTGTACGAACTACATACAGGCATTAATACGAATACAGTAGTATTTCTTTTTGTTTTATAATAAAATTATTTCGAATACTTTTTGAACGTCCAGCGTAAGACATATGTCAATGAAGTTTTATTTATATTATTCCTTTTTTATAATTTTCAAATGTATCGCTTGATATGTAGAAATTCATACCAATTTGAATTTAAAATTTCTCTATATATTGTGATGTTTGAATAACTATTAGGTATTATCTATTAACGACAAGGAAAAATATAAAAATGACTTAAAAAAGAAAATTTATTTAAAAAATGAAAAATTTTGATAAATTAGGTTTATTAAATTGTAGAATTTTTATTTATATTTATCGTCCATTGTTTTTTTTTTATAGGCTTTCATATTCGACTAATGCACTATCTAAAAAAAGGCTTTTAGAAAATATGAGAATTGGTCGGATTTGCTTACTCTTATAATCTACGTATAATTGAAGTTTTTCTTGGTGCCGATTCTTCTCTATTGTCAAATGATCATAGTTCTGATTGGATACCTGACGTATGACGATATCTTTGTCAATTTGATTGATTTCTTGATTAATTTCTTTTATCTAGAAAAAAAATATTAAGAATGAGTACAATGTATGGTGGTAAACTTACTCGTTGATTATAGTATAATATATTAGTTTCCAACATTTGTTGTATATGTGTATTACTCATTTTAGTGATAAATGATTACTGAACGTTTAAAAAAAAATAAATGTGACGTGTGTAAAGTAATAGAGACGGAAAGAAAAGAAAAATTGTATATCTGCATTTAACGATTTTTTTTGTCTAGTTTCAGTCATTCAATAATCAGTGGTAACTATAGCATGAATAATATGTCTATAGAGGAAATATTGGACGGGTGTAGAATATTATAATAAAAAAGTTGGTCATCATATTCTATTTGGCAAACGATAAATACTGATCTACATTTAAACGAAGGTCATTTTTCTTCATCCATTGTTGTTAATAATAGAACTTAATCAATTTTAAAAACTACTTCGTTCAATATTTTTAATTAAATAAAATAAAATATAAAAGATTTAGTTTTATCTTTTCGTTATCTAATTTAATAATTGTTGAACTAACAGAGGAGTCTCAAAACTAATTCAATAAATAATCGTGTCAGCTAATTTAGTATTCATTTTTTCTAGTAACATATGTATTAGTAGACATAAGTGCAGTATGACGTAATATTGATTGATCGATTTATCTCTAGAATATATTGGCACAAGAATTTATTGTTATTTATTTCTATTTCGATGTAATTTTTTTAGTAAAGATCAAATAATTACTCATTAATACAGCATGTTAAGAACTTGCTCATACATGATCTATTGTTAAGCAAGAAATATATTTAAAATGAACTCATTTTTCAAACGATTTTTTTGTTTTTAAATTAGATATCTGATGTTAGCAGAAAATCTTCTATCTTATGAATCATATTATTTTCTTATTTAAATGTTAAGATTTATATATAGAAAGATAAAAAATATGCTTATTGTTTATTTTAGAACATACATGATGTTTCTTCTTATTTGAGGATATCATTTATTGGAATATCTGGATCTAATTATCATCTTTGTGAAATGTCATTAAAAATAATATTTTGATTACATTGATTTATCATTCATACTAATTAGAAAATTTATCTTATTATCATAGGAAATTCTATTTTCGAAGCTCATAATTTCGAGGTAAAGAAATTTGAGATTCTTTCGCAATAATGAGATTTTATTTTTTTTAAAATAACAAATTTTTTATCATGATCAACAGTTTCAATAAATATTGCTACTGTAAAGATTGATAATAAAGTTATTGATATTATTTATGAACCATCAATACAGTAATTAAATAAAAAACTTTGAATTTAAGAAAAAAATAAAGAGATTTATTTTTAGAATGTTAGATGGTTAGCGGATTGCTTCAACACTAAATATTAAAGTTCGTGCCCGGTTTACAAATTGACCTCAATATTCTGAAGTAATTTGGTGTATAATTGTATCTCAACATCAATTTTATTGTCATAAACGAATTAATAGCCGTGTATAGGTATGCGCCAAAACCGATTTTGAAGTTTTGGTGATTTTTGATTTTGCCGTAGTTATGTAGGAAGGGTAACCATATTTTGAGTGGGAAACTTTTTTTAATCAAACACTGACAGGTAATATTGTCCTTGTCGACCTAAGATTTATACAAATGATCTAGATTACTATCAATACTAGGGGTGACACTTTAGTTTTAAAAATTTTTAAGTTAAAGTCAAGAGGGTCCACCTTTAGGTCACAAAGCCTCTGCCATGCAGATACTCTTAGATAAGTGTATGCAAGAAACTACAGTGGAAAAATGATATTTGAATGTTTGAGATTTTTTCGCTATAGTTTTGCACAAAACTTAATAGAAAAAGACCATCATTTCTTTTATTGTTAAGTTACAGGTTATACTTAAGGTGTGATCTACTCTGCCTTCATTATTTTTAAAATCGTCTATTGCATAGTGCGATCCATCACATTAAAACAATCAGAAGAGAAGACTTTTATTTTGATTAGAACTGCGAAGTTCACTTCTTTAGTAGGTGGTTCCTATTGAAAATCTATTGGTAATATATACTTAGTTTCTGTTTTAAGAATATTGTTCTGCATATCGATTAATTATGTGAACCATGAGACTAATATTTTTGTTAGTGATGAAATGTCGATAGTAATAGACAGAACTGAGTGGATCATTTTCTAAAGTTGACGTTACTTAAATCTACATCATTGTCAATAATTTTTTTCTCGATGCATAAAGATTCAAATGGTACTCTAGCATAGCTATTATATAAAAAACTCATTACTTGTAGTTAATTATCGATCTCTTGAAATGATATGAAAATCGTCGCATATTTTTGGTTTTTTTCATAAAAATGAGAAGAAAAATAATGAAATCCAGTTAACTTATTTCCTTTCTAATGTACATACATATAAGATAAAGAGAAAAAATGTAATACATACGAAGAAAAAAAAGAATAACTGTATAAACTGAAAAGATGAACAAATACATTTATCGAAGGTGAACAAACATGAGTAGAGCAAGTGTCCCTAATTACGACAGCAAAAAATTGCTTCACCTTGTTT
>JAJEKB010018796.1:0-29983 GCA_022393335.1 Macrotrachela quadricornifera
TGATGTAGAATTCGGCATTATGAAAATTTTGTAATTTTCTTTTTCTTCTAACGATTTGATGTGTGTATAAAACAAAATCATTCATGCGTGACAACATGTATTTTTTTTCCTTTTAGCTTGTTTTACGTCACAATCGTCTTCGTTTTATACCAAAAGAATTGGCTCGTCTATCGCAATTAAAAGAACTTCATATACAACAAAATGATATTACTGTTTTACCACCAGCATTTGGTAAATAAAACAGAATTTCTATGGATAATAATTAATTAATATTTTTTTTTAAATAGGAAAATCTGATTTGGGTAATGCAAAACATATTTATCGATTTGAACCAAATCCATTTATACCTGAACTTGCTTTACAAATGAATAATTTAACACGATTATCTAGTTATTTAAAAAGTGATGCTTATAGAGAAATTTATCAAAATTATTTTTTAAATTTTGATGATAATGATACAAAAGATACGACAAAAAAATCGATTAAGAAAAGTAAACATACTTTACCTAAACATAAATAAAGCTTTGTTTTTGTTTTTGGACTAATATATTTAACATTTATGTTTTTAATTTTATCAGATAATATGTATATCTTCTGTAAATTTTTAATTTGCTTTAATTGTTTTTGTTTTTTTTCTTCGTGTATGTTGTCAGATGCATGAGTAATGATTACTGAATGTATAATTTATATTTGAATGAATAAAAATAATCTCATTCAAATGAACTCTTAAACATACAGAGATAAATATAAGAATCAATGGAATAAACAAAAGCTATATGAACAATATTAAACTTTGAAAGAATGTAAATGTAAGGTGTACATCTTATAGTGATTGATAAGATATAATCAAGCGACCATAACATAAATAAATAATGAAACATTGAACAATGAACCTACAAAAGAACAAGATAAGCGCAGCAATACCAGCACGCACATCTAATGAGAGCGACTTGGTAAAAGGAAAAAACCAACTATTCATAACTCATGGTATACAAGAGAATATTTACTCAAACAAAAAAGTCAATTACTAAGAATAATTTGAAATACAAAATTAATTATTATGGAATTTTCATCATTAAATGAAGTTAAATATCCTGATTATGATCAACTATATAAAATGATAATGAAGAGTGAAAGTAAAGAGAATATTACTTTTATTTGTTTCGATCCAGATAATGAATTACATAAAAATAAAGAAGATTTCAAACAAAAATTGAATAAAATCAACGATGATGTTCAAGTTTATGCTGAACTGGAATTATGTATCGCTATTATTCAATCAATGGAAAAAGAAAAAATCTTTCTAATTATTACTAAATCAGGTGCTTTTCAACTCTTACCTATTGTTCGTCATCTTGATCAAATTGATTCGATTTTTATATTTTCTTCAAGAAAAGATCAAATCCAACGATTAGATTTCGAAAATTCAAAAATTATTGGTATTTACGATGAATTTGTTTTACTCTCTGGTTCTATTCAAGAACAAATCAATTTTGTTAATAAAGAAAGTGATACATGGTGTTTTTTTGATCAAAATAAATATGAGCATATAGATTTATCAAAACAATCAAATAGTTTTCTTTGGCTTCATCTTTTTCACAATATTCTCTCGCATTTATCACTCAATCAACAAGCTACAAATGAAATGATTAATGCATATCCGCTTTATTATCGACGGTATTCGAAAGAACTTCAACTAATTAATGAATATCAATCAAATGATTCTATTAGCTACTTTTTGAAAAATATAAGTCTTCAAAAAATGATTACTAAAGCACTGAGAAGAGAAGACGTTGATCAACTTTATGTATTAAGATATTTCTTAAATAGTTTAGTGCAAAATCTCAATACTGAACATGGAAAAATGATTCCATTTAATCAAGAAAAATTAATTCTCTATCAAGCTATGAAATTATCAATTAATGAATTTAATCAAATGCAAACAAATAAAGGCAAACTTATTTCAATGAAAGGATTTTTGTTTGCAACAACAAATCGATTATCAACATTAACTTTTTTCACATCATCGATAAAACAAACTGATCTTATTTCAGTATTATTTCAAATCGAATGTGATTTAAAAGAACTTAATGATGATTTTATCTTCGCTAATATTACTGAATTCAATGATTTCATATTTGATTTCAATGCTACTTTTCGATTGCAAACTATTCAACAGCAGGATGATATTTGGTTGATCAAATTAAATGCAGTAAATGATGGACAAACTATTCTTAAAAAATATATCGATGATACACATCATCAAATAGAAAATTTAAGTATTCCAATTATTTTTGGTAAATTAATTTATGATATGGGTCAATGGAATCAATCACAAAGATATTTTGAACATTTATTCGATGAACAATATGATGAAGATTTAGCATGGATTGAATGTTCCATTGGTGAAGCTTTTCATCAGAAAGGCGAATTAAATGAAGCACGAAAATATTATGATCGTTCTTATCATCGAATGATGCGATTTAAACCGGCTCGTATCAAAGACTCTACTATTGTTCTCTCTAATATTGGTGAGATATTACATGAACAAGGAAAATATGAGGAAGCTTACGAATTTCATCAACAAGCGTTAACAATTCAAAAAGAATATTACTCTTCTGATCATATACATATTGCTAATAGTCTAGGAAATATTGCATATGTTCATCTTTGGCAAGGAAAAGACGACGAAGCATTTCCTTATTTTCAACAAGCATTGACAATAGAAGAAAAATATTATAATTATGTTCATCTTGACATTACTGGCAGTTTGAAATGGATTGGTTCCATTTTAGTTAAACAAGGCAAATATGATGAAGCTTTTGATTATTACCAACGAGCAATGTCAATATACAATGAATATTATCTATCAGATCACGTGTACGTTGCTTCAATTCTTAATGATATCGCTAATTATTTTTCTTTGAAGGAAAAATATAATCAGGCTTTTAACATTGTTCAACATGCATTAACAATTCAAAAGAAATATTATCCATCCAATCATATCGCTATAGCTTTCAGTCTGAGAAACATAGCACATATTAAATTTAAACAAAAGAAGTATGATGAATCATTAAAATTGCATCACCAAGTACTAGCAATGTTCAGGAATTATTATGCTTCCGGTCATTTAAATATTGTTTATAGTTTAAGTAATATTGGTGATATACAATTCTTCCAAAAATTAAACTTTGAGAAAGCTCTTTATTTTTATCAACAAGCTCTTACAATATTGGAAACATATTATCCATCTTATTATTCTCATATTGCAAATATGTTTAATTGTATGGGAAATATTTTAAGTAAACAAGGAAAAGACAATGAGGCTCTAAATTTTTATTATGAAGCACTCCAAATGCAAGAAAAATTTTATTCAATTGAACATCTTGATAAAGCTACTACCTTCACTAATATTGGTCATCTACACGAAAAAAATGAAAAATATGATGAAGCACTTGATTTTTATCAACAAGCATTGAAAATATTAGAAAATTTTTATTCTTTTGATCATATTAACATTGTTTCAAGTCTAAATGATATTGGACGAATTTTTTATAAACAAAAATATTATGATCAAGCTCTCATTTATCAACAAAGATGTCTTCGTATTAAACAAGAACATTTCCCACCTGATCATGTTGAGCTTGCCATAGTTTTTAATCGAATTGGCAATATTTTTTATATGCAAAGTAAATATAATGCAGCACTACAATTTCAAAAACAATCATTAGGTATTTACGAAAAGATTTTTCCTTCCGATCATGTTAATATTGCTGACTGCTTAAATCAAGTTGGTGATACTCTCTATGCCCAGAAAAAAAGATAACGAAGCGTTAGATTATTATCAACGTGCAACGATAGTTTATAAGAAAAATTATACACCTGATCATGTTCAAGTTGCTTCTAGTTTTAGAAACACTGCGAAAGCTCTCTTTCGGTTAATAAGATATGATGAAGCACTTGAACTTTATAAATGTGCACTGATGATACAAGAGAAACTTGGTACTTTAACTGCCAATATGGCCATTCCTTATACTTTGACAGATATTGGTAGCGTTTTGGAAAAGCAAAATAAACTTGATGAATCTCTTAATTTCTTTAAACGATCACTAATGATGAGAAAGAAATTTGATTCAACTAATCATACATTCATTGCTTTTAATCTACATGATATCAGTAGAATTTTATACGATCAAAAAAAATACGATGAAGCATTTGATTTTGAAGAACAGGCATTAAATATTCGACAAACTTATTGCTCATCTGATTATATGGGTATTGCATATTGTTACGATCATATGGGTAGAATTCGAAATCTTCAAGAAAAGTATGATGACGCCATCAATTTCTACCTAAAATTGATTTCAATTTATGAGAAAAATTCTTCATCTAGCCATGTAGGAATTGTTGACGGTCTCATGAATATTGGATACAATAAATACAAGCAGAACAAATTTGATGAATCACTTAATTACTACGAGAAAGCAGCGCATCTACTTAAACGATTTCATTCTTCTAATTTTATTAAAATAATCAATGCTTTAGAATGGATGAAAATTGTTTATTGTCGAAAACAATCTTATGGTCGTGCTATCGAATGTCTGGAAGAATGTTTAAGAATTAGAGAAGCTAATTTGCCTCCAGAAGATTTATCCATTGCTGAAAATCGTTCAAAATTAAAAGAAATGCAACAAACTCAACATCAATATAAACTGTCTTTATCATCTAAATTGAATTAGTTTTTAGTTTGTGAATTAGTTATGTTATCAAGTCATAAACAGATTCCATTAGAAGTAATCAAGAATTCAACAAATCTATATTTGAACATATTTATCATTTGATAATCTAGAATGTTTTAATAAAATCTTCATCTGCATGCTGTATATGAGTCATTCTGGTGTCTATTGTACCGTTTTTTTGAAAAAAATGGTCGAAAAAAAAAGTAAACGGCTACACTTAAAAGTATCATTAATGGATAGAGAATACTCGAAAGTATAAGAAAAAGTGGTTTTGCAAACTACCAGCTTTTGAGTTTGGAGATAGGCAAAAATGGCTGGGCAGAAAGGGGGGTGGGACAAAATAAGGGGGTGGGACATTTGACTGTATTTTTCAAATAACTTTCTTCAACAATGAGCTACAGATTTGATATTTGCAACATAAGTAGTGCCCACCGATTGACACTTGTGTTAAAAAAATCAGCTCCTAACTCTTCGTAGTTTGGTCAGGAGATAGGCAAAAGGGGGTGGGACAAATTATCGGTCACATGCCAATCGATCCCACTGAAATGTATATTATTCAGGAACGGAATGAGTTAGAAACTTGGGGTTTTCAGCAATTGATAGTACCCAAATTGGTAAATCTTTTGATGTAAAAAGATTTGGTTTAAAGTGTTTATTGACTTCATAATAGATGTAAAAGGGGATGGGACACTTTTTTTGACGTTTTCTGGAACCACTGATAGAATGTCAAATTTCTGTGAAATGATAATAGCTGGAGTGAAACTAAGGTTATGAGTGGATAGAGCATTCAAAAATGATATAAGAAAGTTAATTAAACATCGTTTGCTATTTTCTTTCAAGCTCGAGAAAAGGAAGAAAGAACAGCAACCAATGTGGAACCATCATAAAAACACACAAAAAAAGAGGAAAAAATGACTTTGTTTTGAGCACTGCTCGTGAACGGTAATAGATAGAAAGCTGATTTTAGCGGTGGAGATAGAGCATGAGCGATAGATACTTCAGTATTAATTTCGATCATTTTGACCAATCAGGGGCTGAGAAATAAACAGGGCCATTTTTGAAGGTCAAATGGTACAATAGACACCAGAATGACTCATATTCTGATTCTATTCCAGAATGATTGGAAATGTTACGGTGATGAGTGAGAGAGTAAAAAACAAGGAAATATTCATTCATTCTTTCAACAGTCAATTGATAACAGTTGTGCAGAGATGAGCAACTGCAATTCCGCAGTTAACGATTTTTTCATTAGAGTTGGAATTGAGATTCATCACTGCTGATGAAGTCGAGTAAATTTGGAGTTTGAGTTCGAATAGAATTGAAGACGAATTTCATCATTGATGACGGAGTTGGAGTTGATGTTTTTATTCAACTCCGATAGGAATCATGACTTTTTAGAAGAGAAGGAAAGAAAGTCGATAGTAGAAACAGACGTGTATTTGCTTATTATAAATGACGCTACTAGGAACTCTATCTGTGAGTAACCTTGATGAAATCCTAACTCCCACTCTGAAAGCGTATTTTCAAAGCGTAGAATACTTCTACGGTCACAGTGAAGTCGATTGTCGCAAGACATATTGTCTAAATTAAGATTTATGAATTGTAATTTTGGTTGATTGAAGTAACAATTTACGGTTTTATCATTCTATAAACAACCTTTGAAACAATATTTTTTTGTTTATGCTAAGTTTATTCACTTTTTATTTCGCTCAGAAGCACAGAAAATGTTGTAAGCAAAAAAAACTCACAATGAGAGAACCATTGATGTTTTTATTTTCATCCGGCGATGCTAATTGCAGGTGAGGATGAGGGTGAGGGTAATAAATTCATATCCTCACCCACACCTACACCTATACCCTGTCATCCAACTGTAAATTGGATACCTAGTTATCAGGCTGTTATTATCTTGATTCAGATAATAGTTGACAGGCAGATGATTTACTAGTAAATAGTCGCATTAGCAGAAAGGCAGAAATATTTTGTGTTTTCATTACGTTGGACTTAAGACAAATCACTACTAGACTCAATGTTTTTATACTTAACTAACCGTATTTGCGAATAGTTTTCCAATTGCATCAATTTCTTCCCAATGGAAATGTATTCACACATATTTCTACAAAGGTGAGTTATTCATTAATAGATTTCGACTTGACTTTTATTCCTTTCAGCATCCGATCTAATCCCATGTAATAATCACAAAATTAGATTATTACTTGTATTCTAACAATTCTGTTACCAATCACCGAAAACAAAATGGTTTTCAATCAGAAGTTGAAATCTCACTAACATATTTTTCCTCTCTAATTTATCTTCTCAATAGATTCATTTCATTTCACTAAAGAATAACCGAGTAATAGATGTTTGCACAGTTTCTGTGCTCTTAATTTATTTGATTATTGATTGTTGCATATGAATAAATCACAAAGGTATGGGTGTAGGTATAGGCTCAACTTAATTGAACCGGTATTCATGTTCACATCTACAACCACACCCTCCATTAAGGATTTATCATTTCGCGCTTTTTCTAGTGTAAAAGATAAAGAGAAAAATTCATCTGAAAAATGCGAAGTCAATATTTTGAAATAACAACGAAAGTGATGCATAAGTTAAGCATTGTCAGATGCTGTCGCGTAGAAATTTCCATGCAATGAAAATGGTATATGTATAGGTAAATAAGCTCTTGTTATTTCTTCAAATGTTGTGGCATCTAATATAAGTATAAATGATTTATTTGTTTCTTGTTCGAAAACGATGGTTAATATAATTCCGTTATCTTCTTCGGTAGAGTCTGGATTTTGAACAAATACTGGTTCGCTTGGTGATGTACATGGTTCTTTCCACAATCCAGCTATTGTCTGAGTTTGTAAATCAATTTTAATTAATGCATCAAACTTGTAATTCGGTGGTCCTCTAACAGCATAAATATAGCGGTATAATTTGCCAATAAAATTCGAATTTATTCTTGGTAAATCAAATTGTACTGGAACAAGACTGTTTCTACAACTGATTGGATATGATTGTTGTTGATCATCAGATAATTTCTGATGATTTTCATATGGTTCTGTGCATTGTTGTGTCTTTAAATTAAGATCGAATCTTCTTACGTATCCTAAGCCAGATGGAAATGTATTTTGACGAAGTTTATTTAAATATAACTCTTTGACTAAACGATGATCGTCATATGCACATATATCAATGATAATATGATCTTCATTGTTTTCTTTTGTTTGATAAGCATTGATATGATGAAATGTGAAAAAAGCTGGTCCAGGTATTCGTGCTACTTCCTTACCATCATCTAAACTGATTATTCGGAAATAAGTTGGTAATGAATCATTCCATTTGAACATGTCTGTTATTAATCCGCCAGACAATACTGTCATTATAGTTTTAGTTAAAGAAAATTGCAATGGAATTTCTGATAATATAAGATAATCTTCAGTTATTGATGCACTGTGCATATACGATGCTCCTTGGTCATACGTATAACGATATGATTTTGTTTTTGATTTTATCAGCTTATTAAATGTTTTGCCACGTTCATTCATATTGTTAGTGATAAAGATAAATCTACCACCATCATCAATGGCATCATCTTCATTTTGATCTTTGTCATCGCCTAATAAAACAGAAGTAAACGCGACAGAAAAATTGGTTGCGAACAGCTTGTTTGATTGGGAAAAGAAAAAGCAAGATGTGTAAGTTAGTATTTTTCTTTTGTTACAGTTTGTACAGTGTGAAATATCTTGTAACTAATTATTCACTCATCTAGAACTGCACATATCACTGATAATTCCGTGAATTACCGAGTAACGGAGCAGATCACTAAAACCAATTGTTGTCAGTACAATGGAACATCGATTTCTTATCAATTAGAGTTTTAATAAAGATGTAAAAAATCTGAAAAATGATCGAAAGCGATGATCCATTGATAAAATTAGCACAGAAGACGCAAACACTATATCGCATCTTCTTTAAAACCGACCGAATTGCCCAGTATAGTTTCTAAAATATGATCCTATTTTTCGTTAATGGAATTACTGACGAGTTTCCGATGGATTAGTGAACGATGAGAACAGAAAATAGATGAGTCTATAATCTAAAAAAGATGTTTTACCGAACGTTTGTAGAATGTTCTCTGAGATGTGTGAAGTCAAAAAAAACAGATTTTTAAATTGATGAAAGCTTCCAAAGACCTTTCCTAAAGTACACTCTAAGAGTGTACAGTTCAAGCTCATGACTGTAAGTATTTCTTTAACTACAGTATACAAGAAATCAGAAACAATGAATTCTAGCTCGTATTTGTATGAAAATATGTTATGGTCTTCTATACAAATTTGTATCTAATACATTCAATCAACGTAACTAAGAACAGGATCAGAAAAATTTGAAAACGGATTCGACCGATTTACTGTTTTGAAAACCTTATGGTGACAGATGCAGTAGTTTCAGAACTTTTTATAGGTCGAGACTATCTAGTTTCCATCTAGTTACGCCAATAAGTATAACCTAATATCCAAAAAATTGTATTTTTAGAGAACGTTTCTCTTTAAATCAGCTGTTTATCCACTTCAATGAATCATAGAGCAAGAGTGGCACATCATAATAAATATATATTCAGGTTTATACAAGGTGATCAAAATAGACAAATTTAAATGAATAATTATTTACTTGAAATTGTATTCATGTTTCTGATTAATCTTATTAAAACACTTCCGAAGCAGAGGATCAAGTATAGAGTTAGAGATATATTGACTGATTACATATTCTACGTAATTTGTTGACCTATTTTCCTTCATGAAACTTTAATAAAGATTTTTAGTGTCTTGAGATAAGTTTTCTTTAAGAGTATAATCGAACAAAGCACCCGTTTTCCGTACTATCGAGTTACTACTCAGACAACCATCACTTGCTTTCCTTTAAAGGCATCAATGAGTGTTTGTTCGCTCGGTGATCAAAAATACCAAGATGATAATAGTATATCGGTATATAATCGTGATTATTTCATTTCTATTCGAAGCACCGATAATGAGAAATAGTCATCTGTGGAAAACTCCAAAATGATATCAGTTTATGTGATAAAAAATTGTATCAAATACCAGAGCTCACCTATACATTAATACGACTACAAGTTGATACACTATTCTCTTTATAGCGAGTATTAAAGAGGATTGGAAACGCTCATGAACGTCCCTGGTACACTCTCCGAATCTTATAATACGAAACTTTTTTGTAGCTCTGTGAAGCAAAAAGGTTTTGTACGAAGATATCAAAACCTGATAATTTTTACATAGAACTCTAGAGTTTGACACGCAACTACCAGAATCTTATATAAAACGCTCAAAGTTTTGATATCTTCGTACGAAATCTTTTAGTTTTATGAAACTATGAAAAGATTTCGCTTTATAAAATCCGAAGAGTGTGTCTCACAGAAGATCTTTGAAAGCTTTCGTCAATCTGAAAATCTGTTTCTTTTTGACTCCATAAATCTCCGAGTATATTTTGCACACGTTCGGTAAAACATCCTTTTTAGAGTGTAGGCTTATTTATTTCTTATGCTCAACGTTCCGTGCTCATCGTTCGTGTTCTCATTTCAGATACTTATACTTAATGCCACAAGGCAATACGAGAATAAGAGAGATTCTTCCAGTATTGAATAAATAGCTTTTACAGCATGATAATGATACGTTCGCATATAGCTGGAGCTAAGTCCGCAAACTTTAACCTTGGTGAATGGAACCATCATTCTGAATAAAATAGTTTGATGTTTGCTATATGTACGAAATCTACTCTGTAATCTTAATCAAATTCACACACATGCCTGTCATTGAAAAAATTCGAACTTTGCTAAAGATGTTGTTAACACTGCTCCGGTCGAAATACTTGGAAACTGTTTTAATACTAACTAACAGTCAAAAGTATCATGATATAAAAACAATAAGATTCATCAAAAATACGTACTATCAGTAATTGAACAATGATGATTTTGATCATCATCAAATATAAAAACAACATCTAGCCAATGTCCATGTGAACGTGTCATTCTTATTGCATAGCCAACTGTCATTTTTCGTTTATTATCATACATAATATGAGCTGTTGATAATGTTAAAATTTCTGTTGGTAATGATTCAGTATACGGTAATGTTGTTAATGGTGCCACTGTTTCTAATGTGTTTTCATCAATCACATAACCAACAACTGTTTCTGTCAATGCTAATAATTCATTATTTATTCGTTGTATAGTTACCCCTGCATCATCGGTAATAAATTTTGGATCAAGTGGTGAAAATAATAATTGAAATCGGCCAAATATCGTTTTGCATGGATCAGTACCAAACTGTCTAGCTACAAGATATCCATCTTTTAATGACTCTTTGTAGGTTCGCGATTTAATGAATGAAGTTCGAAAATGAATTGTATTTAATTCTCCATCGATTTGATATTTTTGTAAATATGCAAAACCATCAAATGGATGGTTGACACTTGTTTTTGAATCATTGTTTATTTCAAACTGTCCAGGACCATTTCGATATAAGCAACCTTTTAGCCATGTTGGTAATTGTTTATCAAACATTAATTTTGTTTCTTCATTCCATTCTTTCGTACTAGTAAATAAACCAGAATTATCCCATTTCTCTTTCGTCGAACCAGAACATATTGTACTCATATTGCTTTTGAATAATCTTGCGATATGAAATCGAACTACTAGTAAAAAAATTCTTGAAACGTTTGCCAGCGATGTCGCTCACACTGATAATGAACTATAGATAAAGTTAAAATCTAAAAACAAAATAACCAAAAAAATTCTTATAGAAATTAGTACTGTTAATCTATCTGTAACTTAACAATATAACTTCTGCTTTTACTGAATATTTTTGACGTTTTAGAACGGATTAATATGAATTCATATACCTCAGTTTTGATTTACATCATACGATTTAATAGATTTCTATTGTTAAAAATTAATTCGAGAAAAACTAAAACTAATCTGAGTCTAGAATATTTCCGTAACTGAAACGGTGGAATTAGTTAAATTTTTCTATTATCAATAAGGATTAAAAAGCTCGAATTACATTGTCTATACTTTTGTATCATACGAAGAGATTGAAAACAAAGAATAAATGCAATTTTTTTTCCATCTCACTATGAATGAAACGAAAAATTCTTGTCTAAAATGAATATATTGATAAAAATGAAAATGAAAATTGGTGACAGAAAAAAAGGAAAAAAAATGCATAAATTGTATCAGTGTCATCCTATATCATAAAATCTGGAAAAAAATAGTAAATAACAATATAAATTGAAATAATACTATATCATTTATCTTGGGTTACATTTTATATTATATTCATTTCCTTTAATTGTTCTACAATAAGACGAATAGTTTCTGCTTCGTCTAAAAGTGTATCATGTGTTCCATCGAGGCTTTTGATGTTTAATTGAATCGGAGATAGTAATGATTGCCAGGCTTCATGTTTTCTTTCACTTGAAGTATATCGATTATTTTCTTTGAGAGTAAACATAATTGCTTTTTGCATTTTAATAGATTCGTTTGGATCTTTTGCCGATTCATATGTATAACATTCTTTTGCAATAACATGTGCCTTAATAACTTCAAATATTTTCTTTTCGCCAATATCGTGATGATTTTTGGTGGATGTTTGATCGTTGAATTTTTTTGCAAAAAATCGTTTTCTGAGAAGCGATTGTATTTCTTCTATTTGACGTTTTAGTTCTCTATTTTGTTCATCGCTTGGTAATGATGAATTGGACATTTGTTTCATTATGTTATCAAGATTTGTCTCCTTACAGAAATAGCTACGTATAAGTCCAATTGTTCGTAGTAACCAGAATTGCGTCTTGTCATATCCAATTGGTATAGGAATAATCTGTTCAACTGGTATTGGAGGATCAATTAATACTAATGATTGAACTGTTGCTTGATGTTTAGTAGATAATTGTCGAACCATTTCATAAGCAATAAGACCTCCAAATGAATAGCCAAGTAAATAATACGGACCAGTTGGTTGAATTCTTTTCATTTGAAAAATATACTGTTCAGCTATTTTTTCGATTGATTGAAAATATGGTTCCTGAGGTTCATAACCACTTGCACGAAAAGTAAATATTGATGGACAATCATTTTGATAAACTTCCTTTAATTGAAGAGCAAATTTAAGAAATGTATGCGAAAGACCAGTTATATCATGAAGACAAAATAATGAAACTTTTGAATCTGAACGATGAAGTGTAATTATAAGCGAAGTACCATTTAAAGTCATTCTAGATTGTATTGTATCATTCATATCACCATTCACTAAAGAATTTTCATTTGTATTCATTGTCGTATCGGATAATTCTCGAGCGTCATTTGAATTTGTTGTGGTATTGTTTTTCGTTTGTCTATTTAGCAATCTACTTTGAATACATGATGCAATATCAGTAATTGACATTCCTTGTACCAATTCAACAAGAGAAACATTAAAAAGCATATCTTTTAATAACCAACTTCGAAGTTCTACAGCAATTAATGAGTCCATTCCTTGTTGCGCAAGTGGTTTATTTATATCAATACGATCAGCATTGAGTGAACCAAATAATTTTGAAACTTCTAAACGTATTTTATTAATAATCGCATCAATATCCATCATTAACTCTTGATTATCATTCGTTGTGACTATTGTATCTGAATGTTCATTTTTAATCTTTAAAAATTCGTTACCAAAATGAACAAGTTTCGATGATAAATTGGCTTGAAGTAAGTTTTTCCAATTGACTACAAATAATACTGGATTGAAGAGATTTGTTTCTGCTAATGTTTCTTGTTGTATAAATTGTAATTGTTCAATCATTTTGAAAATATAATTTGATGGCATCAAATATATACCTTGCTTTTCCATTAATTGAATAGTTGGTTGTGCATTTTCATCATGAAGATAGCCAGCTCCAGAAATAGCTGGTAAACCAATAGAAATCGCTGGACGATTTAGATATTTCAGTCTCCAATAAGCAAGGCTATCAAGAAAATTATTTCCAGCATTATAGTTTGATTGACCAACATCAGGAATATGATTTCGAATTGATGAAAACATTATAAAAAAATGAAGTGGACATGATAAAATTTCTGTAGCAAAATGAAGATTCCATGCGCCACGAATTTTTGGTCGCATTACTTCAGATAAAAGATTTGGCGTCATATTTTGTAACAAACTATCACGTAAAACCATTGCACTATGAATAATACCACGAACTGGATACAATTTGTTTTCGTTGATTGAACGAAGTGCGGATAAAACTTGCTTAAAATCTGTGACATCTGCCTGAATTGCTTGTACAAATGCATGATTTTTATCTGCAATTTGTTTTAGATTGTCCCAGCGTTTAAACTGTGAACTATCATGATCTAATTGACTAAGATTTTTTCTTGATAAAAGAACTACTCGTTTAACACCACGTTCATTCATCATCCATTTACATATTTCAATACCAAGACCACCTAATCCTCCACTAATAACAATAGTTCCTTCATTGCAGACGTTATCTGGAAAAACACTTTCTAAAAAAGCGAAAAAAAAGTAAAAAGCTCAAATTGTGAACACTCAGTGTTTTCTAAACAAACCTTTTCGTTTTTGTTGTATGTATTCTTCAGTTTGACTACTTTCAATTTTTAGTTGTTCGTTTGACTCTGCTATTTTAATGACAAATTTTCCAACATGTATTGCTTGAGAATATTGAAAGAAAGCGTCTTTTATTTGTGAGGCATCGAATTCTTTAATTGGTGTGATAGGTTGTAAATTTTGATTTTGACATAAATTCGAAATATCACTTAATAAAAGTTGGATATTGTTTGGAGAATATTTTTGAACCGAAACTAAGTCAATAACATGATATGTACAATTGTTTGTTAATGGAAATAATGAGAATTTGGTTTTTGCATAAATATCACGTTTGCCTAATTCAATAAAATGACCAAATGGAGCAAGTAATTTGAATGATTCTTCTATAAATATTCCAGAAAGTGAATTAATGACTATATCAACACCACAATTTGGTGCGACTCGACGTACATTTGATACAAATGACAAATCTCGACTATTAAAAACATGTTCAATTTGATATTTTTCACGTAAAAATGCTCGTTTTTCATCGGTTCCAGCTGTTGCAATAATATTCGCTCCAATCATTTGTGCATATTGAATGAATCCTAATCCAACTCCACTTGTAGCCGCGTGAATTAATATTGTTTGTCCTTTTTGTAATTGAACACGACTTTTAAGACAATACAAAACAGTTAAATAGGTTGGTAATGTTGATAGTTGTTCCATTGTTAAGTTTGACGGCGCTTGAGCAATATTATCTCCATTTGAAATTATATGCGATTTAAATGCACTTTCGTTTGTAACTGTCCCAAAAACTCGATCATTTAAATTAAATTTAGCTTGACAACCTTTTCGAACAATAATTCCAGAAAATTCTGCTCCTAGGACTTTGTCATTATCACATTCATTTTCACTTCCCCGAATAAAAGGATATAAGCCACGAGCTTTTAACATATCTCGAAAATTAATACTTACACAATGAATACGAATTTCAACCTCTGTTGATGACAGTTTTCTTGAACTGTTATGACTACGAATCCATTGAAGATCGGATATATGTCGAGATGTTGGAACTTCTAATTGAAAATAAGTCTGACCAACATCTAGTTTTGGAATTATTTCAATTTTAGTCAGATTAGTATTTTGATAATTTGATAATTGAATTAATGAATATTCAGGAACAAATCGTTTTAAAAGAGAATTATACGAACTCAACACAATTTCTTCATTTTGAGAAGAATTTGATGAACAATTAATAGTGACATATAATTCTCCAATTAATGCATCGATAAGATCGTTTGATAAATCAGAAAATTGTAAATCAATTAATTTCATTCGGTTGATTTTATATTCATTCATAATGGATCTTGCAAAACCAATAATTGGTGATTGAACAAAATTAAAATTTTGTTGATGATAATTACTATTGTTCATTGGTTGTGAGTTATCTGTTAGAATAAATATATTCGGACAATGATCAAATTTAGTTTTGTAAATCATCTGCACGAGATACATCAATGTTCCGCATCCGATTTGTTCTTGATCTTGAAAAACAGAATCATTTTCACCATTGAATATTGATAAATCCATTGACCAATTAAATAAAATATTTAATGTTGAATTTTCTGGATAAGTGTTTGATTGAATTAATGTTTCTATTAACGATGAAATGCTAGATCTATCATCAACTAGAAATGTTTCAAAGGAATTTGATGAATTATTTGCTGAAGATAAATAATAAATAAGTTTTATGTTTTGTTTTTTAATTTGACGTTGTACTAGACGTTCGGCAATTTGATTTCCGACAGCGAATTTTTTATCGGAAAAAATGATCCAAAATTGTTCGCCGTTCTTAGATTGTTGACTTACATCATCCGAAGAATTCCATTCCAATTCTGTTGATTTCCACGTTTGATATGCACAAAAATGTTCAGTCAGTTCATTAACAGCTACAATCTTTTTTGGATTGTTGTTATATATTGCATTACTTTCCTGAACTTTTTGAATTATTGGTTTTGCAATATTTTGATGTAAATAGTTTTGTATTTTAAAACCTCGCAATATCATTATTGGTGTTGTAGAAGACGACGATTGGTTAGATTTACTAAAAACAATAATGTCCGTTGTAAAATTTTTATCTGATGTTAGACCTTTAACAGATTTATTTAATGATTGAGTCGCATAAAATTTTGAACCCGGTTGTTCAATAATTGATACAAAACGTTTTCCCTTATCACATAAAGTAATTTCATCAATAGAAACCGGTACAAACGTATCAGAAAAACCACCAGGAATAATTGTAATAATACCTTGAAAGCAACCATCTAATATAGCTGGATGACAAATGTATTCTTCTTCATTAAAATTTTTATTATTTTCGTAAAGTGCACGTGGAATAGTCAGTTCTGATAATGCTTCATATTGATATTTAAATGATGTTTTAATTGAACGAAAATTCGGACCAAACGTAAGACCACATTCAGAAAAATATTGATATAACTTTTCAATACCATCGGAATTTTCTGCTATTATTATTGAATTATCATTAATTGATGGTAATAAACGGTTTAAAATTGATTCAATATCACATATCGAACTAACTAGTGCAGCATCAATTTTTAAATTAATTAAACCTTGACAATGCAAAGACCATTCTTTAGATGAATATTTATGTAAAGCGCTTTCATCGGCGTATGTTGTTATTATATCATCTCCACTGATACCAGCAAGACGTACAGAGTCATTAACAGGCTTTCGACGACTATAAATAAAAAATTCTTTAAATGGCATTATGATAACTGTTTCAATTTGAATTGTATCATCATTATCTAAATGAAGTCCACTAAGAAATTGAACATTTTGTAATGTAATTGATTGTTGTTCCGATGATATATATTGTAGAAGTTGATCAATTGCCGAAATAACAAGTTCAATGAAAGCAGAAGCAGGAAATAGAATATCACCATGAATTTTATGATCAAGTAGATATAATAAAGTGTTCGAATCTTTATTCATTTTAAAAACATTTTTCCATAATGGTGTATGTGTTTCATTATGCCATAGGCGGTATCCGAGTAATGGATGATGTTTTCGTTTTATTGCGCGTCGAGAAAAAACTGAATCTTTAGATTCATACCAACAGATTTGATGGTTAAATGCATAATTAGGTAATTTATCAATAAAAGAAAGAATTGATTTTAATTCGGGATTAAATTTAATATTCAGTAAAAATTGTGAATAAATACGTGAATTCCAAAATTGATTCCAATCAACTAAATTTGATCCAAAAATTGAGAATAATAAACATAGTGATGATAAAAGTGTTTCTTGTTCCTTTTCCTTTCTGTTCAACGAATATAGAGATAATGGCATTTGAATTGTTGTGGATTGATGAGATTGATAAAATTGTTCATAACATTCAATAATTGTTGTTGAAAGAACTGGATGCGGAGAAATTTCAATGAATACTGGAATTGTATTAGAATTATTCATATCATTAAATATCGATTGAATACCATTATTAAATAATACGGGATATCGAATGTTTTTCCACCAATATTGTGCATCTAAATTAAATCCATCATTACGAGTTCCAGTTACAGTTGAATAAAGAATAGCATTCGAACATCTTTCATCAAATTCATGATTATGACTATCACCTTTAATATCAGCAAGAGAGTTGATAAGTTCGTCTGGAATATTAAATCGTTCCATTTGTTTACTATGAAATGCATTTTGAACTCTTAACCATGTTTTAAAAACTTTTGGTTTAGTTTCTGAGAGATTATTAAAAATTTGTTCTAATACATTTTCATCACCACTCAATGTAACTGATTTTGGACTATTTATAGCAGCAATTTGAACCTGTTCTTCTACATCTGAAAGTAATTTTTTTATTTCATTTTCTGAAAGAAATACTGCAAGCATTCTACCACCTTGATTTGTATTTTTATTTTGTACACGTGAACGATGATAAATTATTTGAACTGCTTCACGTAGTGATAATCGTCCAGCAACAAACGCTGCTGCAATTTCACCAACCGAATGTCCGATTATTATATTCGGATAAATTCCCCATGATATCCATAAACTAGTCAAAGCAATTTGAATTGATAATATGCACGGTTGAGCAACATTTGTTAAATATATATTTGAGTTTTGTTCGTTGTCCGGTTTAATTAATTCATCAATAAGTGAAAAAGAATTATTTGAGACAAATAAAAATTCTGAATTTAATTTTTCAATCCATTCACGAAATTTAGGTTCATTGTTGTACAATTCGCGTCCCATCGCCCACCATTGTGGACCTTGACCACTATAAATAAAACAAATTTTTAAATTATTTTTTTTGTATTGAAACAATTGTGATTGAGGACAAATAACACCTGGATATTCATTTTTGCCTGACAAGTACGCTTCAATTTGTTGTTTTAATTGTTCAACATTGGAGAATATAAATGATAAACGATGTGAAAAATTCGTCGTTCGTTTTAGCAAGACCTTTTCACATAAATGTGTAAGAAATAATGATTCAGATGTTTTTAAGAATTGTTCAGGAATATTTGACAACCAGCTAGAAATGTTTTTAATGTGATTCTGTAATGATTGATCACATTTTGCTAAAAATAAAGGAAAAAAATATGTGAATCATTAAAAAACACATAGAGCTTCTGTTAATTTACCCGAAAATACTAAAATGAAATTTTGTGAAGAATTTTTCATCGAAATTGTCGAAGTATTATTTAAACTATTTGATAAATATTCGTTTGAATTCTCTTCAAACCACTCAGTAACAATAGCATGAGCATTGTTGCCACCAAAACCAAAATTATTAATACCAATCGTAACTGAATGATCAGGAAAATTTACAATACGATCCACAATATGTAAATTGTATTTTTCAGTTTGAATTTTTGGATTTATGCGAGTAAAATTCATATTGGGTGTAATCATTCGATGTTTCATACATAATGCCACTTTAATTAAAGATGCAATTCCAGCAGCTCCTTCTGTATGACCAATAACACTTTTAACAGAACCAAGTAAAAGTGGAGGATGATAAAGAGAACGATTAAACACTTCTCCGAGTGTATTAGCTTCAATTGGATCACCGACTTGTGTTCCAGTTCCATGACCTTCCACATAAAATACTTGATTAAAATCTATATTGTTACGTCTATAGATTTCATCGAGAAGAAGCTTTTGTCCGTAACGTGATGGAACATTATAACCTAATTTTTCTTCACAACCATCATGTGAAACCAAAACATCCTGAAGGACACAGTAGATTTTATCTTTATCTCGAACTGCATCCTTTAGTCGTTTTAAAAGAACTAAACCAACTCCATCACCTGTGATAAAAAACATATAATACAATGATATATCTAATATTTAATGGACGAAAATTTTGTCATGCAAATGTTAAGACTATATTACTCGTCTAACAATACAGAATGTTTGTATTGATGTGCGAAACTATTGAATATATTCCTGTGAAATTGAAGCTCTTATTGAGAAACGAAGAAATTTAAAGTAAGTATTGGGATTTAGGAGGAGATGAATGCACTTTCATTGCAAGTAAGAGATAGAAACTATTTCATCCAATGTCATATATCTCAGATTTCAAAAGACACCAAAACTAATATGATGTTCGTATTATTTCAGAAAGATACCTGTTGTCTATTAAGAAATACTATAGTCGTTGACTAGCAAATTCACTAAATAATCCTACTATGTCTATATATCTAAATTTTGCAAACCGTCAAGATCCGATGATTCTCCATAAGGATTAGAGGTCAGAATATCGACAGTTTTCAATGTCAACGAGCCGTTTGTCGACATGCACAATATCGAATTTGAAACATCTAAGATGTGGACATGAAAGCTTCTCAAACAGCTCGTGTCCCGTACAAAATGAACTTGATTGATTAGACATAGCATTATCTATTGTACTACCATGTAGTATCATACATTTTTTTACATTCATATTCGTCTTTTTTATAATCATGTTTCATTAAGCTCCTTCTTTAGAAAATGACTTTTTTCGAAAATAAATCAATATTGAATTTTTAGTGTAGGAAGATGCGCCAAAATTTCCTCTTTCAGAATATGTATGGTTTTTTAAAAAATGACTAGGTTTCAAAAGACTTATAGTAAAAAATTTCCACCTTACTACCTTGTTTTCCTAGAAATTTTTATGGTTTTCAGTTTTTGAAAAACTGATTATTGTTCCATATAACCGTATTGCAAGAGCAGTCATCCTATTCCGCGATGTTGAACATTAGGGTACTAGTTCCGCCTAGGGAACTAATTCCACCGATTCCGGAATTACACAAAGTTTGAGAAGCGATTCCGAAATCGGTACTAGTTTCATCAATTCCGGAATCAGAAGGAATTCCTAGGAATTCCATCTGATTCCGGATCCGTTCACTATAATAACTTAAAACCATACGATAAAGACTAATGCATAAATGATTCCGGAATCAGAAGGAATTCCGTGTAATTCCGTCTGATTCCAGATCCGGAATCGCTCGTTTATGTTGAAGATTAACCTGTAATCACAATAGCAAACATGAGGGTGAAGGCGACAAGCGATTCCGCTGAGCGATTCCGGAAACGGTACTAGTTCCATCAATTCCGGAATCAGAAGGAATTCCTATGAATTCCGTGTAATTCCGTCTGATTCCGGATCCGGATATTCAATTCCGGATCCGTTCACTATAATAACTTAAAAGCATACGATAAAGACTAATGCATATATGATTCCGGAATCAGACGGAATTCCTAGGAATTCCTTCTGATGGCGGAATTGAATCGTCTTATGTTAATATCTGTTTCCGGAATCGGATGTAACTAGATCCTAGGCGGAACTGGTTCCACTAATGTTCAACATCACGGAATAGGATGTATTCTCTATTGCAAATAACATTTTTTTATATTAGGCACGATAGATAGCTTTAGCTTATTCACCTGTTACGCGCTTTTAAAAAGTCCATTGCCGTATATTAAAAATAAACCATTTAACATGTTTTTCTTGGGGATTGGCTGTAAAAATCCATTTCTAAAACTTCTTTTGCGTTACTCTCAAAACGTAGTTTTACATCAGGATAATTGGGAT
Organism: Macrotrachela quadricornifera; assembly: GCA_022393335.1. Taxonomy (NCBI): domain Eukaryota; kingdom Metazoa; phylum Rotifera; class Eurotatoria; order Philodinida; family Philodinidae; genus Macrotrachela; species Macrotrachela quadricornifera. The sequence continues at coordinate 21,459 of JAJEKB010018796.1, forward strand.
CACTCCTTCATATCTTGAGCTATACTCGGTAATTCTTTTTGTTTTAAAGGTCTCGACCAGAGTAAACTTTTCATCGGCCAGTTTTTTTAAAGTCGACTCCTGGACCGAGAAAAGTTGGTTTTACTGTCGTCGTATTACCATTTTTTATGCTTATTTTAGGGCATGTGTACCAAAACAGTAATAAAAAATCAATAATATACAATTTAAAAATTCTGTCTGATGAAAAGTTGCATACTGACATTAGCTTTAATTTGAGACAACCCACAGCCTTCTATCTTGTATTACGACGGAGTGATGTCGATTTTCCTGAAGGCCAAAAACGAGCTATGATGCAGCTGAAACTCCGGTCTAGTACGGCCAATCAGGCTGAAATTTTTATCAGAAATGTATCTCGCCAAGATTACTCATCCCTGAAAATTTCAGCTCAAAAGATCCATTCTAAGTGGAAAATCATTTCTAAGGGGAGGGGGCCCTTAAATGAAAACCAAAAATGAAACTATCGTTTAATATTTGTCAATCGCTTTTTAGTTTATCTTTTGCTGTCATTTTCTTCGTCAATATTTTATTTTTTCGGTAATGATTGAAATAGAGATTAACACAGAATAGATCATTTTTATAATCAAGACGTCTCGAGAACTATTATTATCTTCGTCAATCAAAATAATAATGAAATTGCGAAAAAAGAATAATTATATAAATATTATGAAAGAGAGAGGAATAAAATAATAAAGATAATGGTAATATCTTTCATTAAGAAAACTATTTCAATGAAAAATAAAGGTTCTACTATGATTCTTTTTATTATTTAATTAACTTTGTTGTTTTATTTCTTTCCCTCTTTCATACTATTTATATAACTGTTCTTTTCTCACAATTTCATTTTTATTTTATTTGACGACGACAATAATGGTTGTCGAAACATCTCAATAAAAATCTGATCCATTCAGTATTAAACTCTATTTTAGTCATTTTTCCCTTGACATTTCGTGTAAATGTTTGATCATTTTTCCCTCCTAAATACTTATATTTTAATTATGTTAGTTTTTCGACAAGAGCTTTTGTCGGACATGGATATGGCTACTCTTATTCCTTATGAACATGACTATTTGCATTGTAGGTCATTGTTCGGAATTCAATTATCAAATTAAACAAGTTTTTTCTTTTAAACTCAGATTTTAAAAGAAGTTGGTTTTTTAAACATACCTTTAGCATAGCCATTTGCATCTTCGCTATAAGAACGCGATCTTCCATCTGGTGAAACAGCACCGATGATCGCTGAACTGAAAAAATTTTCAGGTGTATAATTTAGATTACTTGCACCGGCTACAGCAAAATCAGCTTCGCCAGTTCGTAAACTCTGGACAGCAAGATGAACCGTTTGAAGAGAAGATGAACAAGCTGTATCTAACGTTAGATTAGGACCATGAAGATTAAAATGATAAGAAATTCGAGCTGAAGCATTGTATAATCCCAAGTTTGATCCTAATAAATTCGATTCGTTTTCAACTTTTGTACGATGAAATGTAACTAAATGTTCATGGGTAAATTGACCAATAAAAACAGATGTTCGACTTCCCTGCATTTTGTTCACGGGATAATTAGCATCTTCAAGTAAATGTACAAACTTTTCAAGTAATATACGATGGCATGGATCTATGGACATGGCCTCGCCATCTGTTATACCAAAAAACGATGGATCAAAATTATGTAATACATCATTGTTAAGGAAATAGCCACAGCGTATTAATGGCTTTTTAGACTGATACAGTGGTGCAAATGAATCAATATCAAAACGTTGTTTTGGAATTTCACCTCCTACGTCAGTACATTCTTTAAGAACGCTCCAAAAGGATTCTGGTGTGTCAATTCCGCCAGCAAATGCGCATGATATTCCAATGACGGCAATTGGTTCAAGACTAATTTCCATATTTCGATAATCAATAATTTTTTGCTCAACATTCGAAGAATCAGTAGCGGTATGTCGATCGATATTGGACATGTGATTGTCGTTTTGTATATTTTCAACGTCTTTTCTCATCTGAAAAGTAAAAAATAGATATTTAGAATTACTGAAAACGATATCAAATAAAAAATTGAGAGCCTAAATATCTATGTTGCATTGTGAAGGACCCAATCTAGACATGCACCAGTTCCAGTCTGACTGGACTAGTGCATGTCTAACCTAATCGTACCATTTTTACTAAAAGAAACCTTATTAACACTAACGATTATACACAATGTATAGTCGTGTGTGCTTTTAACGACGGAATCATTTTAAAAAATTAATATTCGAGAAAACCAAAGCAATAGAGAACTGTGCGAAATAGACACAAATGAACGAATAGAAAGAAAAAAACCACATAGACCGATTATTTTCACTCGATGAATGTCTTTCGAAACGTCTCTATGCGTCCAGAGTACAAAGTATAAGAGATATAGAGGGAAAGGAGACAAATATAGTGGCGGCTGAGCATGGAAAGCATACAAAAGATACTGGGTTACATATGTTACAGGAGGATTGACGATAAAGAAGATAAAGAGTGTTGCGACGCAGGAAATCTAGCACGTGTTACAATTAGATAATATGCGTTGAAGTGCGAAAATAATTGCCATTTTCTTTGATCCCTGAGCAAAGGGTAAAGAGCTGACTCCTTGAAGGTGTATGGAATCTTCGAGAATCCTCAAGAATCGTCGGATGTTTTAGGGATTCTGAAATCGCCAAAAACAAACAAAACTTCATGGAAATCATTGGGTTTTATAGAAATTTGTAAAATAGTTCTCAATAACACAACAATTCACGGAATATTTTGATGAAATTTTTTCAGATTCCATTGTTTAGATTTATTTTTTTCGTATATTGCTCTTGCGAATATGACTGAAGACAATTTTTTTTATATATATTCAATGCATAGTTGCAACCGGTAGGCTTTTTTCCTTACCGGTACCGGTCTAAATCGTTGAACCGGACCGGACCGGCCGGCAGACCGGCATGAAAAACTTCATAACTCTTTATTCAATATATACAAAACCACCTGATCCAGTCGTGCTATCTCTCCCATAATACCTGTAGTGTAAGAATAAATATTATGTTTTTATAGTTAAATCACATTTTTCCATTTTATTCTCATCAATTATTTTTCTTTCCAAAAACAAAAGAAAAATAATATAAGTCTTTAAATAATATAGATATTGTTAAAACAAAGTAGGTTCTTCTGGATCAGTTATTCTTATAATCAAGGGGGAAACAGCTGATTATTTGATTAGATATGATTAGGAGTTATTAATAGTGATTAAGAGTGATTAGGAGTGATTAATTGTGATTAGGAGTGATTAATTGTGATTAGGAGTTATTAATAATGATTAACAGTGATTAGAGTTGATCAGTAAAATGAATAAAAGTCGTATATTATTTCGTGTCCCTATGCTTCTTTACTTGCGCTGTATACGGAAAACGAAACTGTTTTAAGCCATTTAATAGACTATGTTGGCATTAAATATTATTATATATCTTAAAGTATCCGAAGTTTTTGTCTGAACTCTTTGGTATTGTTTTTCAATTTATGGGTTCTAAGAAGTAACACAAACTATCAACAAGTGCATATATTTCCAAGGGGAAAATATTAAAAATCAGATTTTTTTGATTGAATGATTAAACTGATTTTTTTTTGATTTTTTGATTAAAATTTGATGTTCTTGATTAAAATTAAGTTAACAAATAGTGATATTTATTAATGATTGCTTCAGTATATTGCTCATTATTTTTGTTCCTAACACGATCTAGATAAGCTGGACGTTAGCTAAATAGTTTTGTGTGCTTCGAAGTCTAGAATCCTGCGGATCACAATACTAGGCATGATATTTGTTGAAATATATATCTCGTAAAAGTATATCTGTTTTAACCGATCATACTGAATTCTTAAATATTTCGAAAATTCAGCTAAGCAAAACGAAATTTTACTGAGGACTAGAGATGTGACAGTTTGCATCAGTTCAGATGAGCTGGATCTGGTACACCAATTCAAGCTCATCTGAAAGAAGTTGATGCTGTGACACATATTGATTCATATAAAGCTGTTCATGCGCGGAATTCAAGCTTGTTTTTGTGACTGTAACATTAGTTGGTTATCACTTATCGGTTAAAATCGAGAGTTCGAATAGTATACATATGTTGTCTTACTGCCCAACATGTAGTAATACATGATAAAAGATGGACAATTAATCCAGCTCTACTAGGGATGTGACAGTTTGTGGATTGGTGAGCTAGTGCAAGACGATTCATGATTTGTAGACAACTCATGAGCTCTCACCGAAACGTTTTCTGTAACACTTCATTGGAAGTAAAGTGTATAGTTATATACAGCACTCGAAAGAGAATTTCCTGAAAAGAAAATAGCGAAGCTCCCATTAACAATACATGATGAAAATATAACCTAAATGCAATGTTTGACTGATCACCAGCTCACAAGTCGTTAAGATCAAATGACCAATCCACGAACTGTCACACCCATAAGTACTTGTAGTGAAGTACTGAAGATATGATTTACGGGGCTAGGCATTTCCATCAACTGAAGCCATGTTGACTGAAGTTCATCCTGAGCTTTTCTATCGAATTGAATGTAGATATGGGACCCTTTTCACTGCCTAGTAGAGTTCAACTATACTAAGTCTACTACTGTCAAACGCCTGATTACACCACTCCATTCTATCATGACTATATGCTCAAGTAGGTGTGAGTTGGCACCATATTCGTATCGATCACGATCGCGAATGAAGATATTTCATTTTTGTTGCTCCACATTTTTTTGATGTCACTTGCCGTAACTGTTGTGTTGAAAGATCTCAGCATATTTAACAGCTCTTTATCCAAGCTGCCCACAGCTTACTAGCCAGAGCCGTCACTCCTCTACATAGTAAAGTCCATAATCCCTTATAACGAGGTTTACGAAACTTTCTTTCTATATTGTTTGACAAAGAAAACAATGCTCTATTTTTGCTATGTTACTTGGTCATACTTCAACTAATATCATGATAACAATCTTTCGATAAGATCTGTTTCAGTAGACTATGTACTAGCTGTATTATATCTAGCATATGTGCAGATTAGACCGTCATACTTTGTATTTAAAAAACGAAATATAACAGAAGATGCAGCGTGGAAAGCTCTATAATTTGTATAAGATCACTGTTTTTATAGTTACACTTTTTGTTTTCAAATTGGGCAAAATTCTCTGCGACCACATACAACCTACATAATGAATCACAAGTATATACGTGCTGTTAGTTACGGAAACAACGTGAAATACGAAGGTTTTCGAAAACTAGTTGGGTAGAATTTTGTCCAATTTAAAAACAAAATGCAGCTATAAAAGCAGTGGTCTTATGTAAATTATAGAGCTTATTCATGCTGTATCTTCCAGTATATTTCATTTTTTTAAATACAAAGTATTAAGCAATTAAAATTAAAATGCAACGTATGGCAGTCTAATCTGCGCACCTATTAGATATAATACAACCAGCACATCGACTAATGAAACAGATCTTATCTAAAGTTCATTATTATGATATTGGTTGAAGTACGATCAAGTAGCATAGAAAAAATAGAGCATTCTTTTCTCCTTTTTTGATACAAGCAATTATATTCATTCAACATTCATAGTTTCGTTGTTTCAACTTTTATCGCATCAGGTTTTAGTTCTCTAGCAAATAAAATTAAGGAGAATAAACATTAACGATGTGTTGATATCTTTGCAAATGCTGTATGCATCTATAACATGATTTTTAGTATATCAAAACTATCTGCGAAGTCGTACAGTCAAAAAGCAGGCTTCATATGTTTGAATAATGGAATACAATAATTGATATCTTGAACAAAAGAAATTCAAAAAAAATTGATTTTAATCAGAAAAATCTGATATTTCCCTCTTGTTCTATTCTTACATTATAGCTTTATATTGTACCACTAAATTATTTCTTGATGTAGATAAGTTTCTTTTTGCGTGTGACATATTTTATTGCTTATATGGTATTTTAATCTTTATTTGTAAACTACACTCTCGCTACTTTCTTTTTAGGATGCGAATATACGTGGACAAACTTCAACATAGAAAGAAATCAAATATTTTTCTGTTTCGTTAGAAATGCATCATATACTAATCTTTGTCTTGTACATTAGAAAGCTCGAATTTTTATTAAATAAATAGTTTTGTAAAAAGCGTCCTGATACTAACAATACATTGGCATACATATTTATAAAGAAGAAACTTCTGTTTGATTGTGAATCTCTTCTATAATATTATACACTATACTTAACTAAAAGTGATTCGATTTGGTCACTGTTTGAATAGGAGTGATTAGTAATGATTAATAGTGATTAATATTGATTAACAGTGATTAACAGTGATTAATAGTGATTAATGGTGATTAACAGTGATTAGCGGTGATTAAGTTGATTAGCGGATTCCTAATCAGCTGTTTCCCCCTTGCTTATGATAGATATTGATTCTGGTAGTTGCTTATTGTAACGATCTTCATATGAATTAATTCTGTTGCAGTTAGGCCACATCTTATTCAAATATGCTTCACGTAAAACAATAAGTGATTCGACTGAGATTTCGCGTAAGTGGTCCCCTCTCAGAAAAGCCGACTTTTCAAAGAAAAATCGAAATTGAGTTTTTGTCGCAGAAAGCTGCTCCAAAGTCTTCTTTTTCAGAATATTTATGGTTTTTCGAAAAACAGACAGATTTGGACGGACTTATCTGTGAAAATTTGTGTCCACTGTCATGTTTTTCGGATAATTTTCCAGTTTCTTTTTCCTTTTTCTCACAATCAATTTTTTCGATTATACCGTTTATGCGAGCGTGCCTTTCTTAATAACGACTCAACAGAAAAGTCATAACTTTTTTATTACATAGAGGATGGGTGTGGCTATATCCTAATGGAGTCCAATTTTTAAATTTCTCTTCTGCTGAATAAAAAACTTAGATATTTCATTTTTATTAGCGCTTTTAATTTGAAGATTTTCCGAAGAAGCATTTTTAAAAATCAAACAAAGGAAAACTCAAAAATCGGACTCTATTAGGATTTAACGCCAAGGGTACTCTATGAATTAAAAGCCGTCCGAGCTCGTTAGCTCGTATCCTTATTGTGAAAGCTATACCCGCATACAGAATACTTTTGATCAATAATTTGACTATAACTCATTCGCTTCTCAGAGATTTCTGGAGATATTTTAACCAGTCTTCTCAAGCCAAAACTAACATTCTCTGAAATTTTCGTCGAAATCGGATGAGAAATAACAAAGTTGGTTCATGCGGGAGGGTCCCTCTTTAATAGACCACTTTAATTTTTTTTTCTTATACTAATGTAAGATATTGCTAAAGTACAATTAAAAATACACGTATTGTCATTATATTGAATTATAACAACTGTACAAATAATTAAGTGAACATTCAGTGCTCACTTAAAAAGCAAAATGATATGATGATTATTGTCCTTGTAACTATTTATTTATTCAATTCGCATGAACGAAAAAAAGAAGCTATCATCATGAATGCCACTATTTAGATAAAGATCAAATACATATAAGTTAATAAATAAAATAGTAGATGTGTTAAGGATAAATTATTTTGCTGATTTTCACAGAAAAATAAAAAAAAACTCTACCGGCCGGTATAACGGCCGGTAAAGAATTCTCGACCGGACCGGAACGGCCGTTTACCGTTACCGGTTACACGTCTGATTCAATGAACATCAAGGAGGAAACTACGAAATCTTGTAATGTTGAACTTCTGTGCGATTCGACGAAATGTTAGAAGGCAGCTAAATCAGAAAATTCCAATCAATAACAAAGGCTTCCAGGACCTTAAGACGTGGTGTTTTTTCCTTAGAAAAGTTGAAATGTCGTTGGGAATCGAACAAGATTTTAGGGAGATGAAGAGAATCCTCGCAAATCTCATAGAACTCTAGATAACAGAAAAACAACGGAATTTTGAAAGCAAGAAATCCGTGGGACTCAAGAGATTCTTTAGGATTCTTACAGTCCTTATGACTCCATAGATTCCCAAGAATTTCACATAGATTCATCAACTTTCTAGTAACAGTTTGGAACTTTTCAAGAGAGTTATGTAAATCATTCACGCTCGTCTTATACAGATATCTTTCCTTTGTTGTGACTGGTTTACATATCAAGTTATATGCGTAATGTTTAAATTCAGTAACGTTAGTTCTAAATTAGTATTCTATCAGAGATCATCGACGCCATGTTACCGAGAATAACTGAAAATATATAGAAACTCATATTGTCATATAATTTTTTGCAGAAAATCATGAATGATATTTGGAGAAAAAGATAATACTAACACATGTTGAAAAAATCTCATATGTGACTTTTTTTGTTGATTACACTCCACACATCTAGTTGATTACATGCATGCAATACTGATCATTGTCAGAGAACTCTAAAGTGGAAGCAAAAAGTTTAGAAACAAAATTAATTTCTCTTTTTCTGTTCAAAGACAAGGATCAAG
>JAJEKB010018797.1:0-13112 GCA_022393335.1 Macrotrachela quadricornifera
CATATAAAACTAGTTAAACCACTATATTTCATTCTATTTTATCAATAGATAGGCACAGTCGTTATTAGCTTCATACAATTTTATTCTAGCAGTCTTGTATTAACAAGATATTCATAGTGTTGCACGTATGTTCACTGATCTATATTAGGATGACTTGTTATTATTTGTCGATTTAAAATAGCTAAAAATCTACAAAGAATTGCATATATAGAGTTATGTATATGTAAATAGAAGTTTCAAGTTGATTTAATCGATATTGGAAACTTTATTTCTTTTGTATGTGTTCTTTGAATTCTTTCACACAAAAGACAAGAAAAAAAAATACATGAAAAAATGAATTGTTAGGTTTCATTATTCTATTTACACTGTACAATAACGCATATAACAACTAGGTGGACTAGTGAGACCATAGACATAAAATGATCCACAATTTGTTACGGATATTATATTTGCATAAGTACACAAAGCAACTCCATTCACTGTATAACAGACTGCACCACTAACAGTAGCACTAGGTGAAGGCATTGATCCCGTATACCAACCAGGATAATATGTGCCACATTGATATTGGCTTGCAGGTGTTCTAATTATTTGAGTTCCACCTGCACCATCGAAACGAACCCAAGTAGCAACTGCAGAAAACAAAGCTGTATCACATGCAGTTCCTAATCCAGTTGTTGTTAGACGTGTTGAATCATTGATTGTTGTGTGTGAAAAACATTGAGATGGTAAGCTAGTTGTGGTTGTAGTTGTAGTAGTTGATGTCGTAGTGCTGGTTGTAGTCGTTGTTGTTGTTGAAGCTACATGTAAATTTTTGTAGTTAGAGGAAGCAACAGAAATACATGTAAAATGCTAATATTGTGCTGACTCTTTATAAGATTTTAGTAGAAATAAACTTATTTTTACTAAATTTGAATCTTGTATTAAAAGAATTAAGAATTACATTGTTCTATCTATGTGAAATTAGCAAATCGGATGAAGAAGTATTTGTGTAAAACTTCGGTTTTAGAAAAAAAAATTGATATATTTTTACTTGAAGTTGTAGTTGATGTTGTTGTGGTGGTCGAGGTCGTAGCACTAGTAGAAGTCGTAGTTGTCACAGCTAAATACGAACTTTTGTATTAAAGAAATGAAATAAATGCATTAATGTGGTATTAATTTCGATTTTATCTTATGAATTACAATAAATGTTTTCTAACATTTTTATATGAAACCTATATATATATATTGTTCAGGTTCTATCTGTCTGTGTCAGGTCAAATATTAGAGGTCAGCTATAACTATAAGGGAAAGGTCAAAAGGACACTATAACCTATAGGTTCTCAAGAGCTGTTATATGGAATCATTCATAAGAGTAAAGGAGATAAGAATATAGAGTATAAGTAGATAAAGTTATAAGAGGTAATATTACAAGAATACAAGACTGCGAGGATATAAGGCTATAAAATCTCTCTACATATAATGCAAACTGTCTGATTGTCTATTCTCGGATCAAGGCTAAAGAATAGATCTGAAATTTAGAGAAAGGAGGCATCCGTACAGTATGTGCAGGCTCTCGTTAATTAATGTAGAATACAAAGAAAATGTATAAATGAATCTTTGATTTTTAAAAAAAAGTGTGATTTTTACTTGTAGTTGATGCATTTATAAGAATAAATGTATAGATGCTCATCACCATAGCTGTTATAGCAATAAGAAGAATTAATAGGCCAAGTATAATAAGAAAAATTTTTAAACATTTTCCTTTATTATTAGTATCCTTCGTATTCAAATATCTGTAATTAAAAATAATAAAAATAAAACTTAACGAGATGCTATTACTTACTTCGAAGAACTATATGCTGATGATCGTTCTTGTTCATTTGGTGACCATCGTTCAAAATATTTTTGATATTGCTGTTGATTATTCATTGGCATGATCTAATAGAAAAAATTTTAGATTTTAGATTTTTCTTAATATAATTACTTTATTTGAACATAGACTTGAAGGTGGTCTTAGAACAAAAGATACTCTTGTAGCTTGAAATGGATCCATACGAATAATATTGTACGAGAAATACAATTGTGAATGTAATATAATTTATGTTTTTATATGTTTCGTCTTGTAAAAACAAATTTAATTTACATATTGATGAAGTGGTATAGAAGCCTTCACTATTCCATTGACATAGACATTCAATATATATACATTTTTAATAATCACATAGCTGAGGTAAGAAAAAAAAACTGAGCTTTTGTTTCCTTATGTGATTGTGATCGTAGACATTTTATACGAGTTTTTTTTGCCAAAGAATAAAATTATCAGAAGAGAAAAATGAATTTCAAAGCGATATTTTCATGTATCGATAAAAAGATTATCAGTATTTGCTCGATTGATTCAATAGATCTGGATTAAACAAAAAAATTTTTCTCGATATTTTAATAAAGTGAATCAAGAATGTTGAAAATGCATTTAAAATGTTTTAAATAGAAGAAGAATTCATTATGTTTATCTGATAGCTTACTATTCATCCTAATAGAGAAAGCTTTTATTTATTACTAATATTTTTCCTTTCAATGAATTTATATATTTTTGTATGTGCAACATACATTAAAAATTGTACGGTGTAACAGGTTTTTATTATAAAAATAGAATGAAAAAAAGGCGTGTCTTACATTATGTTAGAACATTTGATTGTTTTTATTTTTTTTTAATGCTAATTTTATTTGAGTAAATCAAATTATTTTCAAATGTAAATGAAACTATTTCAATGTTATTATAATGAATTTTTATGATATAGATATATATATTATCTAAGACTTTTTTTCTTTTATTATTTACTTAGTACACAAATATTTTTCTTTGTTTACTCGAAAGAAGGATATGTATATATGAAATGAATTAAATAATTCATTATGAAATAACTATTCTTGATGAAAATTTTCTTTCAAGTATTAATATAGTCTATCCACTGTAATGAATAGCTGTTGGATAGTTCAGATGAATCATTCAAATAGGTGGGTTTCTTTGATAGAACTAATCTTTACAAATAGCATGACTTGAATAAATATAAACTGACTAAAAAATGTCTATTTTTACAAATAGTTACTCTTCTAAATTCAAATTTATTATAAAAAAAAAAAGTTGAGATTTGCAGTAAATGAACAAAATATATTCAATGAAATAGTTGACAGTAGAATAGTTTATTTGTTTATGTAATTTCACATAAATTTGATCATAATTATCTACATTTCCAATTGAAAAAGTCGAAAATTCTCTATATAAAAATTTAAATAACTAATTAAAAAAATAAATAAAAGTATACTTTGGCATAGTATTTCTTTAAATATGTATCGTCTAATCGAAACGATATTATAACAAAAGACTCTCTTTAACAATAAATTCTTCCTAGACAATCGAGAGAAGAAAATGTTTTGTTGTTCCAAGATGAATTTATTAAAAGTATGATAAATAGATAGATAGTCGAAAACAGAGTTATTATGAACAAATCAAAATAATATTAATTTTACAAAAATAATTCTCATAAATAAGATTATTCCGAAAAGACAAATAAAAACAAAAATACTGTTTATTATTTATTTGTTTATTATGATTGATACAATTCTGAACTACTCAAATAGCCTGCAGTGTTTTGTCCACCAGTAACTAATATTTTTCCATTTGTTAATACAGCTGTTGTGTGATACCGTCGCATATAATTCATACTAGCAGTAGTTGTCCATAATCCTTTTGATGGGTCATACAATTCAGAACTATTTAAATTATTGATACCGTCATATCCACCAGTAACTAACACTTTCCCATTTGTTAATATTGATGCTCTATGATAAAGTCGAGAATAACTCATATTTCCAGCATTTGTCCACATTCCTATTGATGGATCATACAACTCAACAGTATTTAAATAGTTACCATTAAATCCACCAATAACTAATACTTTTCTATTTGTTAATACGGATGCAGTGTGGTGCATTCGACGATAAGTCATATTCCCAGTAATTGTCCACGCCTGTGTTGATGGATCATACAATTCAGGACTGTTTAAATAACTAGAACTTTGTCCGCCAATAACTAACACTTTCCCATTTGTTAATACGGACTCTGTATGATATGCTCGGGCATAATTCATGCTACTAATATTTGACCATCCTAACAACAAATTTTATTATATTGTATTAACAAAAGAATCTTTCATCGTCAGTCTCTGTGAAATGCACAGCTATGAACAGAAAACTATTTTATGTAAATAATATAAATCTCTCTCATGCTTTTCATAAGTCAAGATATTTTGTTTTATTTTTTCTACATAAAATATTTCGTGAGTTAGTAAGATAAAGAAAGTTTGTAATTTTTATATTACAAAAATTTTTCTATTAGTAATATTCTAATAAAATAGTATAAGAAAACAAAGACTTGATTTTATATCGAGCATTACTAGTGAGAAATCGCTTTCTGAAATCTATCAATTTTAATCTATATAAATGATACACTACCCGGAATTGATGTAGTTGTTGTTGTGGATGTTGTTACAACTGTTATTTCTGTAGTTGTTCTCACAGCTAAATATAAATATCTATATTTAAGAAAATTGAAATAAGTATGTCGATGTACTGCTAATATTAGTTTTACGTCAAATAAGAAAGACAATGTGCTACTTATTTGATATTCAAGCAATAATAAGAATAAGAATAATAATAACTTATTTTAAAATGAATTTATCAAAATTTTTAGTGGTATCAAATTATATTTTAAGGTACTTCTTTCTTTACAGAGAATTTCGTATTTCTTAAGAAATTTATGAATAATATTATGTATCCATCTGAAATTTACATAGTTTCAATTTCATTTATTTTGTGAGACAGTCACTTTGTAGAAACTTTGATGTGCTATATGTAGACAGTAAAATAATTTTTCCGCCTTGTTGTTAATGAAGTTTGAAAGATTTTTCAAAACTTGTCTTTGTGTTATACTTAATGTAGTCTTAAGCTTTAATAGAATTTTACAGTAGAAATAGAGAAAATAGCAGCCACTTGACGTCATTGGTTCCTACATAAAATGACTTTGGTACAAGTTTTTTAATAAATATTTTTCTCAAATTTCAATTTAAGGTGGTTGAATGTAGATAACCAAAATCTATATCATGTCATATACGTATTTACACTACATAAAATTTTGTATTTCGCATTTTTTCTATATAACAAAGTTTGTTTTTTAAACCTTTTGTAAGAATAATTTTCACGTAAAAGTACAAGTTATTTGCAGTTTCTATATTTATATTATGTTAAGATTATTATATCATCTATTATACGAAATAGATGTTTGATTAAAACTTTTTCTAAAAAAAGACATCTACAAAATCTTCAAGTGATTATGCTTCACTGCAAGTCATTTGCAATTTATAAACGACATTATCGTATTTCTTCTTTTTCTTTCTGTTTGTTCTATTGCATCAGACGAAAAATAAGTATACATAGTCTCTCTCATTTGGATAGCCTGCAATAACGACAGAATATGAAAAGTTGTCTAGTTACTAGTGAGAGAGTGAGTGAGTAACTGTTATTTCTTATGTTCCTAGTGACTATTGTAAAATTTATTGATCAAAAGAAGAATTTGCTTAGTGAAAACATAAAAAAAGGTGAGATTTCATAGTCTTTCAAAAACATGTATGATAATTTCGGACATTTATTTGAGTGTGTCATGTATATTCATAGGATGATATTTCACATCATTTGCGTCTTTTCTTCCATGTAATTCATTAGAATTAATACTAGATTTCTTTGAATAGATTCTCCTAGTATTCAAAATAGATCTGAAGATGAAAGAAAAACGTTTTGCAATATCGAAAAAGATCGAATTATTTTCGTCGTTATTAAATATTAAATACATACTAGATTAAAATACAGATTCTACTATATACAGACATCGTTCTTAGGTTAATAACTAGTGAGACTTCTTAAATAAAGAATTTCGGTATATACTCTCTGTCGTAGTGGTTAACCAAAGTGTCGTCACAATGGTCAATGCTAAACCAGCTGTCAGTGCACCTAATAATAAACCATAGATTAATGGTGACCATGATATGAATCATTCTGTGATTTTCTTTTGTGACCCGCTTCTTAAAAAATAGGAATGTGATATATATATATATATATTGAAATTTAATATATTTTTAATTCTCTTTACTGTGTGATTGTCTGATTATTTGAATCGTTTTGATTAAGACTAGCAGTAGAAGATCACTCCAAGCAATTTTACTCCCGTTTGATTTTTCCATTAAGTCTTGAAGATTCAATGGATAAGTTTGTATTGTCGACCAGTCACTCATTCGTAAATTTAAAAATTTTTTTTCTGATTGTAATGATTTCTATTATTTTTGACGGATGAATTAGTTAAAAAAAGAGTTGCACGATGTTTCTTTTTGCCTTGTCGTTATAAAATATATAGTTTGTGATGCGCATAAAGCATTTATAGAGCATCTCTTGACATTTCAGCTCTATCTGTGATAAAGAAACCTCGATGGATACTAATTTACATTTGATTATGAAAAAAAGAAACTGATTTTATTTTTTATTAATACAAAATGAGTCAATAATAGAACAACTTTTTTATTTTAGTTTTTAATTTTCAATTGATTTTCTTCGCTACTTAGGTTTTTATGACGATTAAAATAAATGTATTGAGTTCGAAATGTGTACTATATTTTTTGCGAAATTCTTCCTAGTAGTATGTTGCATTTAATTGATTCTTTGATTTTTTTTTAATAATAGAATTAGTTTGTGTAAAGTGTTTCCGACTCTGTATTCATTCTGTTTAAGTATAAAATTAATGATAAGAAATGAGAAACGCTCGTGATGAAAATTTAAGAAGCAGTCGATTATTCAGTCTTATACTTTCCACTTCATTGTGTATTATTTATTAAAAAAGATTTCATTTTATTGGAAAATCTCCGTAAGCATTTTATAATACCCTCAAACTATTCTAAGACTAATACTAAATTGTTACTTGAAAGTATCCACATTTATAAATAATATGTGAAAAATTTATGATTGTACTGATGATAATTCCCACTAAAACAAACAGAAAAAAAAGTAAAAAATTTTATTATTTTGTTTTCATATAGAAAATCTTTCACTGTATAAAATACTCATACTATTTATACGTTAATAAATAATTTCAAGATAATACATTTTATACGTATCTATATTTACAAAAAATCACTTTTGCACTCTTAGAAAGAATGATAATTAGAGACTCAAACAATTTTGTTCTAATCACACGAAAACATTTGACATTAGATGAAGTTTAAATGAATCATTTTCGCAAATATTTTTTTTGTCTAAATTTTTATATAGAATATATTGAAAAAAAATTAGATATTTCCATTTGTTTTTAAACTATTATTAGTACAAAATGATATTTATAATTGTCATTAATATGCTACGCGTTTCGTATAGTGTAAACTTATGATTCAGTATTTTATGTGTCTTTCTTGAATTGCTAATTTCTGAATCGTGGTTATATCTCCCGGTATGGGATAAATCATCGAGTTTGAAGTTACTATTTTCGAACAGATTGAACCAATGTTGTGCTGTATAGATGGAGAGTGTATCCTTGTCTATAGTGCTACATATGTTCTTTGTTGTTTCTGTTGCTTTGTCACCCAAACGGAATTCATGAAGCAGAAGTACTCATAGCTCTCTACAAGATATCTTTATTTCTAATTCAAGATCAACATCTAATGTCCATAGTTTCGTTGTTCTTCGAAAGATATTCATACCCTCTAGATATACCCCTGGTATGGAAACTTCTAGGACTTTCTCTATTGTTCCAGGAAACTTTGAAAAAAACAAAAAAAATTCGTGCCAATCCAATACTATATCAAAACCGTGGCGTAGAAAATATCTTTTACATGAATCTATTTTGAATTAGAGTATTGCATTTGGTTTTTGTTTGTTTTTTATAAGCAATGGTCAACAACTACATGCCAAAAGTAATAATCGACGCTTTTTAAGTGTTAGTTAATTATAGTGAGCAAAGTAATACATTTTTCAAGTACATAATCTTGACATTCGAAAGCCAAAAGATTTTTCACCTAACTGATGTTTTGTTTATCCTTTGAGGTTGAGATTGTTTTTATACGGTTAAGAAGACAGAGAACAACTGACAGGCAAATTGGCCCCATACAATTTTTTGATTTAGAATCTTCACTATATTATATTAAATGAAAGAAGCTCGATGAGTTAAACACTTTTCATGCCGAACTTTGGTCTTTTAAATGAAACTGTGAAGATGTTAGGTAAACTATTTGGTAAAATTTCAGTTGTTTAAGGTGTTATTATGCTCGGAATTCTTCATATTTTCATAAAAAAAAGACCAAGTTTCATCATAAAAAGTGCTCATTTTCACCAAGCTCTTCGTACAGTATAATATAGTTAAGGATTCGAATAAAAAAAATTTCTAGGGCTGATTCGTCTGTCCATTGTGCTTCGTTCTCTTGGGTACATAAAAATAATTCCCTACTCAAAGAATTAAGGGACAACCAGTAATCATCAGTAACTACAGAGAATCTTAACAAACGCATATCGTAGACACAAATATCCATGCAATTTGTATCATTAAAGAATCAAAAGATGATGATTTTTCAAGTTATTAGGAATTTTCATCTCCTAAACTCAAAAGGTTAAAATTATACTCTTGATATGAAGCTATTATTAATCATTGATTGAAAAACCAGGAAAAACTTTGGTACCAATTTCCAGTACGAAAATATACATAGTGACAATGAAAAAGTGACAATTTGGTATGATTTCAAACGTGGAAAAATAAGTAGAATTAATAACGTTAGAAAGAGGAACTAACAAATATCGAAGGGTGGTAAAACTTTGGATGTTTAATTCCTACCGCCTATTTGCATGTATTTTGTAACATTTTCAATTAATAATACCTAGGATTGGATAGTCAAGAATTGATGCATGTTCAGTCGAAGCTGGAGGATATTAGGCTAGATATTTATATTTATTAAAAAACACTTATTTTATATACAAAATAAAAAGAAAATATTTATCATTTTTCAAATTTTAATGAAAACTTCGTGACTGATCGTATTTGTAAAAGTCATCTATTGTGGTTATCATATCGATCCCTAATCAAGAAAGGTTGAAAATAAAGTATGAAAATCAACATTATCTTCTATATATTGACTGTTTATCTTTTCTCGCTATAATTTGAACAAAGAATTTTTGAGAATAAAATTTAATCTTTATGTGCACGGAAAATTATTCATATCTAGTGAGGTATAAAAAACATTATCCGTAATATCTTTTTACCGGAAACAATTTTCCTTTTTTCCAAGAAAAAAAATTAGGAATATAGAAAGTGCTGCTCCCCGATCATAAATGAATTTAGCTGTCTATAGAGACAGCATTTCACAGATTTTATTGTTACTTCATTGAAATTTAATAATTATTAGAAAAAAAGTATTCATGCAAAGTCGATAAATATTTTCAATATTAAATCATTGACTTAATATCGTAAAAATTTTTGTATTCGATGATTGTTACTGTCCGCTACGTATAAATTCAGTTGATTGTCCAGTCTCACTGAATATGGATAAAAAAGTTGCGAAGAATTGGAACCTGATGAACCATTAATACCAGCAATTGTTATACCACTCGTTTGGCCAACTGAAAAGAGTTGTATGCGATGATTTCCTGTATCAGCGACATATATATTACCCATTGGATCGAGAGTTACACCTGTAGGAAAACTGAGAAGAGTGGATGAACTACCAAATATTCCAACAGTACCAACAACTTGTGTCCAACTCCTAGCACCTAATGAACAACGTACAATATTTTGACTACCATAATTACCAATAAGAAGACTATTTGATAATGAATCAAACTAGAGTCCAATAGGTGAATTGAGTTGTGTGGTGTTTGTTCCTGCTCCTTGTCCTCCAATAACTAGAGTACCATTAGTGGCACCTGATGCATAACTCATGACACGATGATTACCATAGTCGACTATGTAAAGTGTTTTTGTATTCGAATCAAATGAAATAGATTCTGGACGGTTGAGTTGATTGTTGGAAGCGCCAGAGAGTCCTTTAAATAAACATATAATCAAGTAATATCCATATAGAAATATATTAATGATAGATTTGATTAGTCGTTTTTCTTAAAATAAATTCGTTTTATATAGTAGTTAAAGCCGAAAAAGTGCCTTTATATTAGAGCACTGTAGTTCGCGAGTCGAGCACGGGTATAAAAAATGCTAACATGGGCAGGATATAAGCATGAAAATGAATGCTCTTGCAGTGTCCTATGGGTTAAATACTCAAAGTTCAATGATCACTACCGATGTTTTAATAGGTTTACTGTATTTCCAGTTCGTTGTATTTATATTTTATGATTGATAGAAAAATACCGAAACAAATGATATTGAAACAAAATAATACCAAAAACACTATTAATTCAACTTCAGTGTACTCTCACCCTCATCTCAGAACTTCGACCTCCGTCTCCAGTTACATATGAGTAGTATGCACAACAGCTGCATTAATAGCACTCCGATATTATTTGTTTTCGACATATTTTATTTCGGTTAGTTTTATTCATACAATCACAGGTTCGGATTTTATGCAAGTTAAAATAATATAGGTGGGGGTGAGTATGAATATGAAAAACTGTACCTGTGCACTATTCTTCTTTATATTTTATGTCATACTATGTTTCTATCATACCTGTTCCGGCGATCATCGTTCCCATCGAAGCACCATTGGTCCAGAACTGAACTCGATTGTTTGTGGCATCAGATACATAAATATTATTATTCGAATCCAAAAGTATGCCTCTGGGACCTCTGAAACAAGCTGCAGATATGCAGTTAGTCCCGTTTGACTGACCAGCAATTGTGGTACCGTTAGACGCATCTTTCGCCCATTTTTGAATTCTATTATTGCTAAAATCCGATATGTAGAGTGTATTAAAAGTATCTATGGCAATATCAGTAGGAATATTAAGCTGATTAAATGCCGAACCTGGTGATCCTGTTACACCAGCTACAGTTATACCGACTGATTTCCAGCGAAGTGTTGGAGTAGAAACTAAGAAATAAATAAATAATTGCTATGTTATATTTGCATTGAATAATACCATTTTTTTATTACACTACCAATAGCAATACTAAAACACTTCACAAAAAGAGAAAAGATTTTGAAAGATTTTTTTAAAGTTCATTCTAGAACAAAAGAGTTCTTTTGCATTGTCGAAAAATTATAGTGAACCATACATTATAAGTTTTCTTTATTTTTGCCTTATTTCAGACAGAAAACTTCGAATGTGCACTATTTAACATCTCAAATCTGTATGACTATCTTTTATCATAAAAACAGATTTTCTTTGATCAGCACCGGTTGATTGTCAATATATAGTTCTAGATGAATTGAAATATGTCATGTATATCATACGAAAAAACCTTTTATTCTTCCGATGCAGTCACAAAAACTAGCCTTATAATTATCAAGACATATAATAGAGAAAAGATGTATCCTAGATTTTCGGTGAATCGTTTTATTCTTGGTATCCATTTCTTTCTTTAAATTTTTACTTTGTATACTAATAAATTGGACAAGAAATCCGCTCAAAAAAAAAGTTTTAATATTTACTAGTCGTTGTCAATGTGTTTTTGGACAATGTTAACCACAATGTAATCACAATGGCCAAAACTATACCCATAATAAGTGCTCCCAATAATAAACCAATAATACATGGAGATAATTTTTTAAAAAATTGTGATATCCTGTTCAGTGCCGTCCATCTTTAAAAAACGTAGTTAAGAATTTTACGAAATTATTCAGTTCTTTTTACTTTGTTTTGTCAATATCATCGGAATAGTATTGATTAACACATTTGTTACAAATATTAGTTGAAGTGATTGTATTCTCTTTATTTCTTTTAGGCGAATCATACCAATACGATGAAGTAATCTGTGCTGTTGACCAATCGCTCACTTGTTGATGTCCGGAATTCATTTATATTATGCTTATTATTCTTACTTACGACGAATATCATAATGAAAACAAATGAATTTTACGTTTTGTTTTATAATTATAAAACGCATATATTTGGTAAGAAGCATTTGTAAAACATCTTTTTACTTTTCTGTCCTACTTACAAAGAGAGAAACTTCATAAAAAAAACAATTTAAATCTTATTATAAAATGAATCTTTTATGTGTTTTAATCAAAAAAGAAGATATCAGCATAAATTTATTTTTCATCATTATATTAATGAAATCTACTAAAAATTCAATTCAGTGCAAAACATATAATCTAACAGTATAATTTAGTTGCGTATAACTTTTAAATTTAACAGTATGTTTATGGGTAAGTTTTACAAGAATATCGCATTTTATGAAGAACATTTGTAAAAATACATGATTTTTATTTTTTTGTTGTAACATTCCCTCAAATATTGTTGGATTTTATAAAAATATGAAATTTCTTTTGAATAAAGCATATCATACATAGAAAACTTTCACGCAAAGAAACAGCTACAGCCATAGTACATCTCAACAATTGGATAACAAACACGGAATACCCTTGGTATAGTAGTAGTATTTTTGTTCAACAGAAAGTCTGAAAAAAATCATAACACAACATTTTCACGCATGCTACTTACACGTAGCCAGTGCATCAAAACTTATTTATCAAATAATTTTCTTCCTTTTTTCATCCTAAGTAAACAGTTGTGAGAAATATAAATTATATACAATGAAAAATAAAAAGTGCACAAATAAATAACATTTTAATATGAGAACAGAGTAATCATTGGAAAAATTTCAAAGAATTTGGCTTAACATGAAGGGAACAGAAAAAGTTCACTTTGCACATATGTGACAGCACAAAAGTATTGCCACTTGAAGACGTTTTTCGGCACAGATATTATTTACGAAAATAGCGTACAACCATTAAAATGTTTACTTTCCGGTTAAACTTAATCTCTCGATTGATTCGAATAATTTCATCTGTAAAATATGACGATACATATCGACAGCCATGATTCTACCAATAAAACAGAGATTGCTCATGTCAACAGATTAGAAATGA
>JAJEKB010018798.1:0-25763 GCA_022393335.1 Macrotrachela quadricornifera
GAAAAAATATCGAAACGCGTCTGGACGCAGTTTTCCCACATAACGTGCTTAAACGCAATCAGAAAAAATATGAGCCGCGTCTCAACACGTTTCTAGGAAAAGCTGAATGCGTTTAAACGCATCTTGTTTACTAATTGCATTTAAACGCATTTCAAATATTTTTTCAAGTGCGTTAGAATGCACTGATGCTTTCGAGCGCGTTTGTATGCGTTTAGTTCTTGTTAATTGGATGCGATTTTGCGAAAAATTGCTGTTCTAAAATAATTAACTACGTGATCGAAATCATCCGTTTACATATATTTTATTCATCTAAACTTCTTTAAACTTCTTAATAAAGAATGTCAGGATAATTTTAAAATAGACAAAAGTTCAATCACACATACAGCAAAGAATCCATATTTTTCTAAAGTTTCTATATATCATAATAAAACAATATTGTAATAATTTTTAGCTATCCATAACTCTTTTAGCAAATTATACTAAATATTACTATTTAAGTAATATTAAGGACTTTTCATCATATAATTCGACTAAAAGATTATATGAATAATTATTTATTCATTAAATTCTTCGATAAAATTATTTATCATGTAACTGAAAAATGAAAAAAAATCATAATATTAGTCGCATGTAGTAGACAATAAAAAAAGATATTATTTTATTAAAAAATAATAAAATTATTTAAAAAGATAAATGAAAAATCATATTATGTGTTAAATATCTTAACTTCGAAAAAAGTACATCTTATGAAAATGAAGTATTTAATCGATAAAATTCGCATTCAAATATATTTTATTTTAAATAAGAAAAGATTTCAAGCTAGTATAGCTCAGTGGTGTATATGAACGACTTCCGATCACTGGTTCATCTGTTCAAATCTGATCGTCATCGCTTAAGGTAAAATTCAATCCATCTACCAGGGTAGACTAAGACAATCGAAAAATGTTGATGACGGTGACTCAGTTCGAATCTGACATGGATTCGAATATATTTTTCAAAATTTTTGGATTTTTTATGAAACGCGTTCAGACGCTTCGAATGTTTCACTGGAGACGCGTTTTTTGCTAAAAATGCGTTTGAACGCAAGTCGAACTATAAACGCGTTCAGATGCGTTTCTAAAAAAATCGCGTCTAGACCCTTCGTTTGTTTCACTGGGGACGCGTTTAGACGCGTTCACTCTTAGCGTTCCACACGCAAATGAAACGCGTTTCAGACGCGTTTTGAGGCAAAAAATATTTACATGGGCAGTGGAAGGAATATTCCCAATACAAGAGAACAAAAAAAAATATATATGTTAACACCACCTGGAGGAAGGAAAAGAAAGAATGAAAAATAAAACGAACAATGACAGTCTATGTCAATATATCACACTTTCAATCATACTCGAACAATATATCGAAATAAGATTTATTTTCTTATAGAATAAATGTCCAAGTATTATATAAATAAATTGAGAAAATAACAATTATCTAACATTATGATTTCAAAGGCTAAATAACAATCTTGTAACTTATTACTTCTTTTGTTAGTTATTGATGTATTCTGTCAAATAGAATTAGGCGATATCGAACCAACATTTAAATATGATTTAAATGTCTAGTTTCACTTTTTTCTAATGAAGATGAAAATTTTTTTCATTATGATATTTGAATTTAATTTGACTCTGATAAAATATTAAAAAATATTTGTTATATTGATGGATGTTAAAATTCGTATGCACAAATATGATATTGATTAATATATCAGTCTCATATATAATATTTTTTTATTTTCTAGTTGAATTTATTATTCCAATTATCAGGATCGTATTAAGTTCGGAAAAAAAGATTATTATTCACTATTTATGTCAACAAATGGAAAAATGATCAAATTTCAATCTTTTTTTTACACGGATATTATTGTACCAATGACTTCTTAGTCGATTATTAGTAGACAACTGATTTTACTAGAACACTCACGACTAATCAATTTTAATTGATTAATTTTAGATAATTGATTTTAATCAATTATACGTAAAAACTGTTGAACTCAATTTCTACCAGAGGTGTAGAATTTTCCAAAAAATAAAAAATTCTCCTCTTACCGCGGAAATTTTCTCAAAGCTATTTTTTATTCGCCACTTACAGACTAACTTTATTTGACACAAAATATAAGTAAAACTAAATATGGGAATATTTTGTTCTATTTGTTACTGTTCGTACAACATACGAATTCTTTCTACTTCTTCTTTTCTCAAGCGGTTCAAAACAATTGAGCCAAGTGAAACTAATTTGAATAGACGATGTCGTTCTGTTTTTTTTTGAAGAAAATTCACTGTTTATCCTTTAGTTGAGAAAAACAGTTCTTGAGACAGGACTTGATGAATGGATCTGCTAAGATGGAGCGGTGGTGTATTTTAATGTAACATCACTTCTTTGTCTAAGGATTCGTGATTCAGAGCTCGATGGCCACGAATGTTTTGCTTCAGGATTGTCAAAAACAGAGCATACAAATAATGCAAAAAACTCAAAAGAACGAATTATATCCTGTAACAGTTAATTATGATATGAGCATGGTTTTCCCTTCTGATAGTTTTTCCCACGATTTCCACAATCTCAAAGTTTTCCAAAATTTCCCAAAATTTTCTCGAGTAACGCAATTTTTCAGAAAATTCCCTCTCTCCCCTCCGCACCTCTGATTGCTACCCTGAATAACAGAGTAATTCATTAAAAAGTCAATTGGATTTGATTGATTTCAAGAAAAAACGTCTGAGACTAATTTGGATTTATGATGTAAAGGTAAGCTTTGTAGTAAATATCTTGATTAAAGAAATCTAATTGAAAATAATCGAACTCTATTAGACTTTTGATGTATCGTCCAAATTCCTGTGAATAAAGCTAATCTTGCTAAATCATCTGTTGAATTGATGAAATAAATTATTCATCAATTGTATCGAGGCGTATAAAAAAAAATCTTTTTTAGATGGTTGCTGTTAAAATTAACTTTAATGGATTCGATTTTTAATAAATTAATATGATTTTCATTGAAATAGTTCGGTTTAATCAACTTTCATCTTTTTTTTCTCAAAAAAAAGGATTTTAATCGCGTTTTGCTTGAATTTTTTTTACATGGGTAATCATTGTATATTTATTATTTGAAATATCAATTAATGGTAAAATGATACTTTTACTCATCTGTATAACTAGATTTATTGTTGCACAACGTTGACTTCAGAAATTTTTTTCTTAAAGTGAAATATTAAACAAATATTTTTATTTGTTATAAATTGTTTCATCGTTTAGATTTACTACTGAAAAGTGCAATTCACCGATGAATTTAAATATATTAGCATTTCTTATTCCTTTATTTAAATGTAATCTATTTAATATCTATCATTGCTATGAGATTAAACAAATAATTTTTGTCCTTTCGTTTAAAACAATAAAACAATTGCGTATTTTCACAGAAAATAAATGTAAAAAAAAATAGTACACTTCTCAATGACATATAACATCTATAGATAAATTTTACAATAAATTTCTACCCTCACAATCCTTTATGAAGAATATTATTTCCAATTAGATACAATAATCTTGTCCCATCTTTTAAAAATACATATTTATAAAGAAAATCTGAATGTCATGTACACTATAACATACGTATGTTGGATACTAAAATAATTCTATTTTTGTCTCTCTAGTCTGGATAAATAAATCCTACTAATTGTTTGCACTGTCGAAAAACAAATATTTGTGTCTAAATTAATCATCTATTCATTTTAACATCAAGACAATTAATATTTACAAAATAATTCAAACATATTCACAAATAATTAGACAATTTCATTCTTTTGTTTATTTATTTGAAATGAATGATCAATATTCATTAATTCATTAATTATACCAATTAGACTACGGTGTATACTTATATAAATACATCTCTTTTCTTATTTTATCCTCATTCAGGGCCCTATTCAAATATCAATAACAATCAAATCAAGTCAATTCAATACAATTCAAAGTAAATTCTTTTTTTCATTATTTTCCGATTTTTTTTTCTTTTTAGATTTCTTTCCGAATTATGTGTTCAACGACGAATGTATATTAGGTTTATATTCCAAGGTGATTATTACTTTAATAATACAGAGAAATTCTCGTAATAAGCGAAATGCAAACATGTCCGTGAAGGCCTGCTATACATGTATTGCCTTACCGGTCGGATGTGTCCATTGTGTTTCAATTATTACAGAGAGTTTCTCGGTACGCGCGCGCGAGAATGAGCAAAAAAAGAAGAAAGAAGCAATTCAAGTGAGTGAAAACGATTTTTCTTTATTTATCAAATAATACGTCACAATTTCTTTCGTACAAATTTTATACTCTCTTGCACAGTTTTAATATTTGGATGATTTAGAGGTAATGAAGTTTGAAAAATGTTAAGAGCACGCTCATACAATGAGAGTGCTTTCGAGTAATTGTCCATACTTCTATACACCCAAGCAATGTTATTGTAGGAAGTAGCCAATGAAGGATGATTTTCAGGAAGAGTTTTTTGTTTGATTTCAAGAGCTTTTTCGTAAAACGAAAGTGCTCTAGAATACTCTCCCATGTTGTCATACACCAAACCGATGTTGTTGTAGGAAGTAGCCAAATGAGGATGATTTGCAGGAAGAGATTTTTGACAGATTTCAAGATCTTTTTCGTAAAACGAAAGTGCTTTAGAATACTGTCTCATGTTGTCATACACCCCACCGATGTTGTTGTAGGAAGTAGCCAAATAAGGATGATTTGCAGGAAGAGTTTTTTGACAGATTTCAAGTGCTTTTTCGTAAAACGAAAGTGCTTTAGAATACTCTCCCGTGTTGTCATACACCCCACCGATGTTGTTGTAGGACTGAGCCAAATCAGAATGATTTGCAGGAAGAGTTTTTTGACGAATTTCAAGTGCTTTTTCGTAAAACGAAAGTGCTTTAGAATACTCTCCCATGTTTTTATACACCGCACCGATGTTGTTGTAGGACTGAGCCAAATCAGGATGATTTGCAGGAAGAGTTTTTTGATAGATTTCAAGTGCTTTTTCGTAAAACGAAAGTGCTTTAGAATACTTTCCCATGTTGTCATACACCAAACCGATGTTGTTGTAGGAAGTAGCCAATGAAGGATGATTTGCAGGAAGAGTCTTTTGATCAATTTCAAGTGCTTTTTCGTAAAACGAAAGTGCTTTAGAATACTCTCCCATGTTGTTATACACCAAACCGATGTTGTTGTAGGAAGTAGCCAAATCAGGATGATTTGCAGGAAGAGTTTTTTGTTTGATTTCAAGTCCTCTTTCATAGTACCAAATGGCCTTTTCATAATCACCTTGATTATTTTTAACATATCCAAGTTGAGTATAGTAAAGTGCTTTCTCACTCTCATCGGATGTCTGTTCAAGTAATAACTTGTAGAGTTCTTCCGCTTTATCCAATTGTTTTATATGAAGCAGCAAACTACCCATTTGTTGCCATCCTGTCCCGCTAGCACTTTCTTGTATATGTTTCGTGAGTGTACGAAGTTGTGGATCATCATCTGATGTTAGTGTAAGTTCCACTCGATAAAGTGGGTTGTTTTGATCAATTTGTCGAATTTCACTAATGCGAAAGACGGTGTGCATGGAGAAGAGAATTTCTTCTTCCGTCTTGAAATAACTAAATTCTTCGATGGCAGCGAAAGAGGCGGACGAAACAGAAGGATCAATTGACATTTGAAAGAGAATGCCGACCATATCAGTTTTTGTTGACGCACCTTTTGCGAATCTGAGGGATACTTCTCGTTTTGTACTGGTAGAAAGGAAATTGTTAAAAGACATTAGACCACCTTTTGTTTTAGAAAGTGTTTCAAAATCTTTAGTCGAGAGACCTTGTCCTCGATAAACTGTAAATGGCTTTCCTTTGTAAGAACTAACCTGTTGTTGATGTAATGTTTTAATTTGTTGATGAAGATCACGTAGAAAGAAGCCCATATTAATAATTGTGTCAGCTTCTAATGTTCGCAGTGCTCGATTTAACATTTTATACGTGAAACATTCACGTGTATACCACCAGATTGCCAATTTTGGTTGATAATCATGTTCAAATTCATTAATAATTTTTAATTCAATCATATTACCATGATGAAGTTTACGGCAGTAATTTGTTAAATCCTTGATGGAGTGTTGGTTATATTCCATTTCAAGGAGAATATCCTTGAATATTTGTGTGTACATAAAGTTGGGCTCCAGTTGATTTAAGTTTGCACTGGAAGTCCCTTCATTCACGGTTACAAAACTAACCGGAATGGAATCTTGTTCACATTGTTTTACTGCCATTTGCAATTGTTCACAAATGGGTGTAATTGATGTATATACACCCTTGATTTTCTCCCATTGTTTTACCCATTGTTCATGGTAAGAATTATTACCACAGAAAATATAAATGGCATCTAATTGTGATATATCATGAATATCAGGGACTAAATGTTGACCTAATGATCCCGATGTAATGATGAATGCTTTCTCGTTTTCAATATTGTTCAGGAACTGGATACATTGTTTTTGATCAGTAAAAATATTGACCTGGTTAACAATACTTCTTAATTGTGCCAATGTATTTTGTGAATCTTTATTTGATTCATGTATATTGGCATCGACCCAAATTAACAAATAATTTTGGACGATCCGTTCAGTTGCATTGGTAGTATTGCCTGCTGTTGTTGTAGTTGTAACAGCAGCCATTGATGATGTGGAAATATTATGTTTTGATTTTTTTGCATCCATGTAGTTCTAAATGATCAGTTGCTTACGAATGTAATACTTTGTAAAACTAGTTGTATTTTTAAGCTGAAAGAGAAATCACATCATGTATTTACATAACTAATGGCTAATGCTTGATTGTTTTTACTACGCAAAATGTATTTCTTTTTTTGATACTTAAGTGCGAACTTCACCTAGTTTCTATTGATAATACTGAGACAAATACCACAAGTAGGGCTTATCTTATGGATTCGCTGACTTTTTTCCGAAAGAAAATTTATTACGATTATTGCTCAAAATAATTCCAATTTTGACTATATTATATTTCATAGTCCTTGACCGCATGAAAAAGAGGAAACAAACATCCACTTTTTAGCAACGATTGTTCCGTAGAAATATTCCTACTTCTGATTCATATATAAATGATAATCGTCATGTTGACTCATTTCCTGATGGAATAAACCTTATTTCTTATATCCATATTAAAGACTATCACTACATAAAAATTTGTACACGAAAATTTCAAGCTCTTATTCTCAAACTGCTATGTCAAACAATATTACTTCTCAGTATGGAATGTAATTTCTTATAGCTAAGCATATAAACTACCGTAGCCGATATCAATGTCTCGACACGAGTATAATTATTACATCATTTATTGTCATTACTCATTCTTTCGATAGGAGTAGCTTTAAGAAATTGTGAAGATCATTCAAAACTATAGAATCTCGGACAGCTTCTTAAATCTTTACGACGACACAATTACATATCTGTGTGTGCCTACGCTACAATACGCAAATAACGGCATGCTAGCATCCACAAATTCTTTACTGGATAGATTCTGTTACGTCAAATGTCTAATAAAGAACTATTTTGGTTCAAGAACCGACTCACTTGATAATTTCTGAAGGTATCTCAGCTCTCGCTTATTGTGATTACGATAAACCATTGAAACTAACGTCTCGTCGCTCGTCTACTCACGACTAACCGTTTCCATATTTATTAGCACTCTTCCTTACAATATTAGTTCAGTTTTCAAGCGAATAGATGCACTTCATTGGTATTCTTCTCAAAAAGTAGTGTACTACTGTTATTACGCTCACCAAGACAAAACGAACAGAAGGAGGATTATTTAAAAGTTACTACAAATAGAGCGCATTACATTGTGACCTAGGAACGATCTTCGTTTAATTTGAATATTATTTTACGGTTGATGCCTTGAAGACTCAACAACCGACTTTAAGCGGTCAATGTAATTTTTTTACATATTTCTGTATAAATCGTATCCAGATATCTGACGCGTAGTAATCAACAAAGAAAAATGTTTAAATCAAAATCAATTTTGAACATAACTTCATGACTCTGGACCAACCCTCAATCAAGCTCAAAATATCGAGCAACTCGTCAAAAAAAAGCCACGAATTGAAAACTTAACCTTAGGTATGAGTTCCTCATAGCCAATTTTTTTTGGTGAAAGATGGCTAGGGACAATTCTTATTATTTGTTATTCATTATTTGGTAAAATCAAGCCAGTTTTGACTTATCGATCTTCGATAAATTTGGACCAATCTTTTTAAAAAAATGTATAAAAGGAGTTACTAATTATTTATTACCACGTTACTATTCACAAATTTGATTCCAGATTCGGATTCTTTGTTATTTATTACCCTTTGTAGAATTTTTCCAAGAATATCATAAGGTTTTATATTCATCTAGCCGTCATAATTTTTCGCTTGGGTAGAGTGCAAAAACATACAAACTAACTTTAGAAACAAGCATACATGTAAAACTGCAAACTTATGTTATGTTATATGATCTCTATTCCACCTATAAAATTAATCATTATTTTCTCAGAAAGTGAATTTCTGCAGCCAAAAACTCATTTCAAAAACTTTTACAAAAACTAATAATACCCATCAATTTTATAATCTCGAAAACCTTTGATCGAACTTTGTACGAAAATGATATTTTTTAAAAAGTCTTTATTTATAAAAAAAAATTATTTCACTAAAATGTCAAAAACCTAATGACATCATTCAAATTCTTGGCCTGGAAGGCCTTTGGTCAAACTTTAAGGAAAAACCTTTATCGTAAAACCCACATCCTTTATATAAAGAATCAATCTCAAAAAAATACTTTTAGATACTATTGATTGATTCAGATTACTCAACCCCCAAAACTGATTTTTTTTTAAAGTCATTTTTGTGAATAAAAAGAAAAATTTAAAAAAAAGATCCAAAAGCTGTTTGCATCAACCGATTCCTTGGCCTTAAAAATCTATGGAAAATTTTGGGGTAGTAGCGGAGGTACTCGATGATGGTTAGAAAAAATGCAATGTTGAACTTTCTACACATTCGAAAACAAAGGTTCTATGATCTCTCTTCAGTCATTGCTTTCGCATTTAACTAATGCCATTTCGAAGATTTCTCTGAGTGGCTGTTCTCAATCAAGACGCGTGCATAGTCAATCCTTTTGATCCCGATTTCGATTGAAGAAGAAAATAGATGTCGGCTACATGACAAACCTGCTTCTAATTTGGCCCTCAATCTATCCTAATCTTATCTTATGTCCAATACAACTCTTATTCAGTTGTCATTTTAACTTCCGTTCTTGTCTCACCTTAATTGGATACCGGCACGATTTCAATTCCAATTCAATCACCAACTCGTTCCAAATTGTCTTCTGACCCTGTTTACATCGTGATGCTATCATTATTCTAGTCCAATCTCGATACTGTTCTGATTCTATCCCATTTTAGTCGAAAACGGAACCTAAACCTCATCTAGCCTCAGATTCATCGTATCTATTCCAAGACGATAACTCTTGTAGCGTTAATAAGAGATACAAATCACACGTTAGTCGTGATAGTATGCCAAGTAGTGGAGCCTTTACAGAAGCATATAGATTATCATTTCTAACAGAAAACTATTGATTTGGATTTGAAGAAAAACCGATCATGATCCTATTCACTTTTTCGCAAGTGAACCTCACTCCAAAGGATGCTTTGTTGAGTTCTGTTAAATCCTCCCCAAGTTGCTTTATAGAAGAAAGTCTCTTTGAAAAAGACTTTTCTTGTTGTGAAACATCACTGTCAAAAGCTCGACCAAATAAATATTACTGACCGTTCGAGGATGCGAAAATCTGATCGATAGAAGAATAGATCAATCAAGCTTAGGTGTACTTCCATTCAGTCTCGGTTGACGAATGACGGAAATTCCTCCTAGATGTTCCTGATAAAAAGTACACTGATATTTCTATCATGAAATCACCCAGTAGCATAAATGTGGAAGTTATTCATCCATGGACAATGCAGAGATAGAAAACGTGAAATATACGGTCGCAAGTCTGAGAAAATTTTCGAAAAATTGGCAAAAATTGCGGTAGACTATGATGTCGGTGAGACATCACTCACCCTCATCACCTACTCCTCTCGTCATGCCAATTCTCTCTTGACCTTCCTCTGGTCCTATGGAAGTATCACAGGAAGTTTAATAGTGTTAATTATTAGAGGGATTAAATTATCGAAAATTACAGTTTGTCATCACCTGAATGAAACTTCACCCAGATCCTCTCTCACCCCCTCCCCTCCTGCTTCCCTGTGATCACGCCAATCCCCTCTCGACCTTCCTTTGGACCCAAGGAAGTATCATGGAAAGTTTAATGACGCAAGCTATTACAAGGTCTGAATACATAGCGAACAGATAAACATTCTTAATCATATGTATATAGATGCAGTTTGGCATCACCTGGGTGAAATTTCAACCAGTACCCTTCTCACGCGCCACCTGTTGTCATGCTAGCCTCTTCCCAACCTTCCTCTAAACCTAAGGAAGTATCATGGAAAGTTTGATGACGCTGGCTATCATAGGGGCTGCGTGCATAGCGAACAGACAAACATTCTTCTTTATACATATAAATCTTACGCACTAATCTTATCGATCTAACCATTTCTGGTTTCTGATTGGTTAGAACAGACAGACAAACTTGAAAAGATATTTACAGCCGTAAAACCCTTTCCTTCAGAAAAAAAAATAGTTTCTCTTTATGAAATCTAGATAAACGAATTTTCATAAAGCTTTGAATGATATTTGATCAGATGTCGTATTCAACTGAGATTTAAACACTGCATAATTGCTATTTTTACAAAACCAGAAAAGAAACCGAGTGTCAAAAATTATTTTAATACTAGCGTAGGCACCCGATGAAAAAAGAATATGGTTAGAGTTTTGCATCTTCCATCCGAGTTTTTCTGCTATACATAACATGTCTTCTACAGGACTGTCTCCCGCTGTGGGTGAGCTATCTGAAACATCTAGGACAGTATTTTTATCAGCATGCATCACGCATCTTTAACAGGAGTGTTCCTGCTATGCGTTAGGTGTTTGCCATTGGACTTTTCTCGCGTGCGTGATACCTATTCCACAGGACTTTTTTCACCGTACCTTTTAACCTCTGCTACAGATCATTCCTCCTCGCGCGTTTATCGAAGTATACACGCATTCTTTATCCGTCTTTTTTATTATTTCGTATTATTTTCATTATTAATTTTATTACTCTTTTTTAATATAAAAAAAAAAAGAGAAAATATAAGAAGAAAACTCTTCTTTTTTTCTTATTTAAACTAATTTCCCTCATTAGCTCATGGTGAGCGAGGAATACCAAATTTTCATGAATAAACACGGAACTCAAATTATATTTGATATGAACTACGGTAAACTCTACACACTTTTACCTAAAAATCAATATTCAAGTAACACAAATCAACATCATTCATTAAATCACGATCGTTCGTACGATACAAATCAAGTTGAACAAAATATATTTAATTCACCAGTATATCATGAAAATCATACATCGCCGAAAACATCGTCTCAACAATATAATAAAGGCATATCACAAAATATCTTGAATTACGAACATAAAGAAAAAGAACAAGTTATCACGTTTCAAAAAAGTCCAGAACAAAACATTCTACAAAATAAAAGAACAACTGTATTAACAGAACGTAACAGCACACCACATGTATCAGAACAAATATCGGAGAATGAAGAAAACGAAGATGAATCACTAGTAAATCAACAAGTACAATGAGACAATGGCAATACAGTAAATAAACGTGGGCTAAATGACAGTGATGATTTTATTACAGTAAAATCAAATAAATCAAGAAAGAAAGATCATACCAATGAAAAACAACAAATAAACAATATGGATAAAGCAGATACACAAGTTTTAATGCAGAACGGACATCGGAAAACTATGAACAGTGGTAGTGATATCGACTATCGTCAACATCGCAGAACACCTTCAAATGATCAACAACATGAACTTCATTCTGTATCTGATACCAACAAAGGAAATGGGTTAAGAATAACGAATTTTGCCTTGGAATATGCTGCTAACTACCAGTTTCCTCCTTTTAAACTTGAATGTCGACCGAAAATTCAAGATAGAAAAGATGGTACAAAAATTATTAATGAATTGATTAAATCTATTAAAGATGATTTTCTCCTTCAGAATCCAGGTTTTACACATGATATTTTATTTAATCTTTGGTAGATTGATCCTGATGGAAATATTCAAATAGTAATAAAAACGATAGATTTATATGTTTACTTATGCAAACGTGATCGCTACGCAAAAGAATTAAACAACGTAAAAATCAACCCTATAACACCGAAGCATCTACCACCACAACATACAGGAATCATAAAATGGGTTAACAATAGCTTTACCGACAATGATGTTCGTGAAGAACTATTTATGAAATACGAAAGTCTTTTCTCAATCGAATCCATGCAAGGTACTATGAATGAACGTAATCGTCACATTAAAGTTGAAATGTTCGATAAAAATGAGTACAATAAATTATTATCAAATGGAAAAATAAATCTAGGTGGCCAAGTGTATTTAGTCAATGAATATCTTCCATCACCACGCATTCTAATCTGTAATCGCTGTAATCTACCAGGACATACGAAAAAGTCCTGCCCAAACTCAGATGTTGATCTATGTCGCCGATGCGGTAAACCAAGAACAAACATACATGAACATAAGGATTGTGAAATAAAGTGTCATCGTTGTCAGGAAAATCATGTAGCCACAGACTACAAGTATAAAGTTATCGATAAATATCGACGCGAATTGATCGAAGAACTGAAGAAACATCCGGAAAAACTGCCTCCAGAAGTTCAGCTGTTTACTCCGTCTGAGTATCGATCAGCCGATCGCAGAAAAACGATTTTCAACGTAGAATTTCATCAAAATCAATACGATAGACCACAACAACAAAATCAACATATATACAACAAGAATGATGAGGCTGCATGGCCAAACATGAAAACAACTCACGTCCTAAAAACAACAGCATCAGATAATGCATCAAGTAGCCTTAATGAAGCTATTAAAACTCTGTCAGAAGCGTTGAAAGAGGAAAAGAAAAGACATGAGATAGCACTAAATCAAATTAACGAAAAATATAAAAGAAGTGCTCAAATAATAAATCAAGCTTGGGATTTAATTAAACAAGTGCAACAAACACAAGAATTTATGATATCTTCCATGAGTAAAACTCTGGGCCAAGTAGTGTTACCTATATGCAGTAAATCAGCAGAAATTCTACAAGAAATAACTACAAAATTGAAAACCCGTTTAAAAAATATGAAAATTGATGATATCACTGAATTATTAAACAACCAGATTTTGTACATGAATGAAGCCTGTAAAGAATTCGATTGTCATCAAGAAGAACTAAAAATAATTTCTTCTAAACAGAGGGACGTTGTGGCTACCTTCGATACTTTAATTCAACAGATAAATGAACAGTAATATGATAGAACACTGCACAATGCACCTTCATCCTGAAACGATTGACCATTTTAATGGAACCGACGAGGAGAAAGAAACTCTATTTTCTATTTTTTGTGAATGGAATTCGAATGTTAGGGTAAGTGACTTATGTGAGCAGTGGACGAAAACGAAACCCGTGTCCTCTATCGAAAATCTTACAGTACTAATATGGAACTGCGAGGGCCTATCTACTCATAAGACAGATTTTGATATGCTTATCTCTTCTTACTCACCTCATTTATTTTTATCAAGCGGAGTAGGAAAACATATAAGAAAACTTCCACCAGTTCCCAACTTCAGGTGGTTTAGCTCTAAAGGAACAAATAGTTTTGGAGGTGTAGGAATTTTAGTTCATCAGAACCTAGGAACATCACTAATCGAAGAAGCAGTTAATTTTGTATTAATCCAAACAGAAATTTTAAACGAAAAGATTATCATTGCTAGTATCTACGTACCTCCTGGAAGTACACCACCCTTCGAGCTTTCTGATAAACACAAACACAAAGAAATATTTATTTTTGGAGATTTCAATTCGAAGCACCAAGACTGGTTTTGCGAGGATTACAACACCTCAGGAAATAATTTAAGAGAGTGGCTATTAGAAAACGGATTTGAAATACTTCATACCGATCTACCAACATCAAAAAGATCGAATTCTGTAATTGATTTCGGAATAGGAAAAAATAAAGAAGAATGGGGAATCGAAAGGCTAGTCGAAGGAAACTCCGATCATTATCCTGTATTATTTATATCTCCCTTCCTTGCCACGGAAAACGGTTTTTTCAGAAAGACAAACTGGAAGCTTTTCACGTTTTTTCTTCAAGTATTGCATAGTTATTGGAATGCAATGGTGTACAAAACTGATTATAATGTCTTTTTTTATGTCTTCTCTCAATTCTTAGCTGCTTTAAGAGACAGATGTACTAGTTTTGAACATATAAAAAAGTTTAGACCTTCTTGACCTTCCTATCTAGTAAATTTAGTTCGAACAGTAAATAAGCATAAAAGAAAATTTCGAAGAACTAGATTTCTGCAAGACTATAATATATTCAAATTCTGGGAAAATACGTATAAACATGAGAAACTTGCATACGAACAGAAAAAGAGAGAAGAAAAACATCAGCATATGAAGGAAGGCCAAAACATTTGGTCTCATGTGCGTCATATTTTCAAACCTTATTCACCAGTATTCAGAGAGCTGAAAACGCAAACGGTTTAATAAAAGATCAACAAGAAATTGCAGACCAACTAGCAGATTTTTACGAACAACACTTTACTAAACCAAGTTTTGACAACAAAAACCCCTTCCACCTAGAATGCCTAGAAGCGTATAATCGAATTACTCTTTCACCTATTTTTACCTTAGAGCAGATTGAACTCAGTGAAGTTACCACACAATGAAAGAAGTTTGCCCCTAAAAAGTCACTGGATAGTGTAGAAAACTCAGCATTTTTACTGAAACAACTTCCCTCCCAATATTTAGGTACAATCACAGTTCTGTTTAACAAGTGCGCGACAAAAGGTCAGTTTTTTGAAGGAGCCAAAGTTGCAAAAGGTATTTTCATTTCTAAAGATGGTGCATATCCTACAGTTGATCGCCTTCGCTCAATTTCCCTTCTTCAAAATCTTGGCAAAGTTTTTGAAAGAATTTTAGTAGCCAGAATTGAAAAATGGTGTAGCGAGCAGGAAATCCACTTAGACGAACAATCTGGCTTCATTGCAAATAAGCGTTTGCAAACTCGCATTCTAGAAATTGTAGAAGATTTGAGAGTGACCACTACACCGTGCAATCGACCAGCATTAACCCTCTTTATAGATTTTACAACAGCGTTCGATAGACTATGGTGGCCAGCTTTATTTCATAGCTTAGAAAAACTAGGAATGTCCATAGAATACAGAAAATGGATTTTTAACTGGTTACAGAATAGATGGGTGAACGTTTCTTATGGAGAGGCAAAATCAAGGTTATTCCCTATTGCAGCAGGTGCGCCTCAGGATAGTGTAATTGCAGCTCTTTTATTCAGGTTGCACTTGCACTTTTTATCTTCTCACTTTCCACAAATAGTGAGCCATCTCTTTGCAGACGATCTCACGCTAATCATAAAGGGAGCCTTAGAAAAGCGTCTATTCGAGAACATTAAATATATTCAACTTCAAGCTAAAGCTGTTTTAGAAGAACTTGAAAGATTTTCGGATAATTATCTTCTTCCGATTGACGTTGTTAAAACAAAGGCAATGCTG
This sequence comes from Macrotrachela quadricornifera, assembly GCA_022393335.1. Classification (NCBI taxonomy): domain Eukaryota; kingdom Metazoa; phylum Rotifera; class Eurotatoria; order Philodinida; family Philodinidae; genus Macrotrachela; species Macrotrachela quadricornifera. The sequence goes on from JAJEKB010018798.1 coordinate 15,836, forward strand.
GTCCATAGCGCGGTGGTAGTGCCAAAACCCGAAATCAAATATAAAGGAGTCTCGATCGAATATGTTACCACTTTTAAATGTTTAGGCGTTCATATTGGGACAAAGCTAGGTTGGGGTAAATTTATAGACGATAGATTGAAAAAGGTAAGGCAGTCTTATTGTGGTCTGAGAAAAATATTTTATACAATTTCAAAAAATGAAACAAAAATAAGAAGAAAAATATTTCTAGCCTTCTCTCTTCCCTAATTCATATGGCTCTTTTTTTGCTTTTTCTTTTTTACCGATAAACAAAAAGAAAAAATTGAACACATTTTTGGTACTGGTTTAAGGCTAGTGTATTCACTTTGGGGGTACGATAATATAGCAACTCTTGCTTTAAGTCGTGAATTTTCGTTACGTGACTATCTATATAAATATTGGTTAAAGCTTCAAAAACATTTAGACGTAGCTGCTGAAGCAGACGCATATAGACAAACTTTAACAGCCTACTTCATTGCTTAGTCTCCCTGCGAAACATATTACCCAAGTATGGCCTTCGATCAAAATAGTATTTTTCCTAAAAGATTAGCGGAACGTATAAAACATTTGTATCTTGATGTAATATCATTCATTAACATACACAAACCGCAGTACGGATATTATAAAAAATCAAGCTCAACTGTAGAACTTTTCGTTTTAAAACATTTTTCTAAAAAACCACCTTGAATAAGAATATGAGGATACGGGTATGTAGATAGTGAGTGATCGATTAGAAGCTAACAGAACACGACAGTCCACTGAATGCTTTTTACCCTATTGATTCCTATCAGTTTTGCCTCTTATTTTCCCCTCTACTCTTTCAAATTTTTTTCCGCATGTGTGTAACACAAGGGGGAAACATCTGACTCCATGACTCCACTCGACTCCACGCTGATTCCACTTGACTCCGCTTGACTGAAATCTGCAGTTTCACTCTTGGACTTATTTCCCAAAAACAGAACGGAAATGTTCTGTTTTAGGGAAAACATTCCCACAACAGAACAGTTTAGTTCTGTTTTGAGAAAGAGTTCCCATAACAGAACAATTTTGTTCTGTTTTTGGGAATTATTTCCCATGACAGAACAAAAGTGTTCTGTTTTTGGGAATTGTTTTCCAACAATGAACACTTGTATTATTATAGAAATTAATTCAGAGAGCAGCAGCAGAATTTGGGACCCAGCATGACTCCATGCGATTCTGCGTGTTTCTACGTGACACTGCGTGATTTTGCGTGACGCCGTGCAAGTCATTTGGCTTCAACTGACTCTACTTGACTCCACTTGACTCCAAAGAACTGGAGTGAGATGTTTTCTCCTTGGTGTAACAACCAGCGTTCTTGAAAATTGTTAACCTTTTAATGGAACAATAAAAATAAAATGAATGTTAAAAAAAAAACCTCTGCTACAGATCTTGCCCCGTCGTGCGTGGGATATCGTTCATAAAGTTTTTCTCGCTGTGCGTAGGGTGTCTTTCACAGAGCTTTCTCTGCCGTGCGTGGGGTATCTTTCAGAGCTTTTCCCATCGTGCATCAAGCATCTTCAACAAGATTTTTCTTATAGGGCTAAAGCAGAATTCTCACTCTCAAATTGCATTGAACTGCATCATTTGGTTAGGAAGTGAGTAAAATCACAGTCTCTTACGACTTGGACGAAGTTTCACGCATACCTCCTTCTCTCACCCCCCGATCACTCTGCCGACTTTTCTCGACAATCAAGGAACTGATGCAAATAGTTCCGTGACGCTATCTCTCACGATGACTAAATACATAGCGAACAGACTCATCAGAATTTTGATCTGTATTGATCGCAATGAAATTTCACCCAGCCCCTTCTGCGCACCCCGTTTGGTGGTTTCAACCTCAAGTCGACTTTCCTCATGAGCTAAGGAAGTAGTGTGGAAAGTTTTGTGACGCTAGCTATAACAGAGATTAAATGCATCGCGAACAGACAAACGTTTTTCTTTAAATATATACATACGTCATTGTTGTGAGTCAAGAAAAAGAACAAATACATTGTTTCTGTGAGTCATAGAAAACAAATGGATACACAATAGTTGTGAACCAAGGAAACACTCGTATACATTGTTCTCTTATAACCTATTAGAAACCTTCAATTTTCACACTTACACCAAAGAATCGTCAATACAAAATGATTAATCTTAGAATCATAACAAAGTCGCTAAATTTCTGCAAAATTCAGGCAAATTTCATTGCCATATGACAGGGATGAAATTTCACCCCCACCCTACTCCTATTAATGGTAAGAGCACTCTATGAAGCTACCGCTGCACTCAAGAAACCACTGTGGAAAGTTTGGTAGAGTTAGCTGAGACATTCTTATCTGGGTGAGATTTCACCCACACCCCACCTCACACTCCCGGTGGGTGACCCCGCTATGACCTTCCTCCGGGCCTGGGAATGCACCATGGAAAGTTTGGTGATCGTAGCTTTTGCAGAGACGGAATACATAGCGAATAGACAGACATTCTTCTTTATATATATATAGATTCTGTTTTTTATTTAAATAATAAGGTATTCCAGTTAGAATTTTCTGCAAATCTCACTTACTAGTGGTTGTGATTTTAACTGTCAAACATGATTTTAAAGTGTATGAAACTGCAATTATTTCATTTCTTACATTTTACCTGTTCTACAACCATCGTATCCTGATCCTACCTTGTCCTGAAGATTAGAGTAGGACAGAACAGGTTTACCCTGCACATCAATAATTTGTATGACCTACAACGCTTTGAAAGGTCATGATTTGCACAATATTCAACAAAATTAGAGTACTACTATTTTATAAAAATTAATTATTTCGAGCGACATCACATTTGTTCATCTGTCTATCAATGTATACTTTCCATTGTCCAATTTGTCTATTGAATCATTGGCGTATTAAGAATTTAATTGAGGCACTCATCTCAAACAATGATTTATTTCTACATTAGCTTATCCATTGAGCTCCTGAGGATCGTATGAAGTGAATCAAAACTGACACTAGCCAAACTGCAATCCACATTCCAGATGTCAATATTTTTTAACATATAACCCATGTCATAAATACCGGATCACTTTTAGCGGTGAACCGGCAAAACCGGCGGTTAACCGCGGTAACCGGACAGGTAAAACCGCGGTTAACCGTCGGTTTATATTACATGGGAAGTATAGAGTGAGCAAAAAATTATTTTCGGTTGTTCAAAGTGTTTTGAAGAAGTTTTACATTATCCTCCTCACCTTTTGAGCTCTGCTTAGTAGTGGCACTCGCATCTTCTTAAAGGCTACTTAATAGTCGCATAGGTAACATTTTCAGGATATCTAGTGACGGTATGCGCTACTTTTGAAGTCCTATGTGGACAGAATATCTATGCCTAGCGGATTCAGTGCATACTGCAAGGCTGTTTCCACCTTAAACATATTATTCGAGTCCTTAAATCTTCACTTGGGTGAAACCATGCTGACACTGAACAACTTCTGTACATCTACAGGGTGGTCCAAAAGTCATGTTACCCAAAAAAAAAATTAAATATCTCCTTTACAGTTCGAGCAAAGAAGCTGATTTTTTTATCAATGATAGAGTCATCTTCAAGCTTTATATCTATAAGAACAAGCTCAAGAAAAACCTATGTAAAGTAGCACTAATGAATTCAACAAAGGAAATTTTACTTTTCAAAAAGAGAAAAAAAACAATTTAAGATAGAGAAGCGACAGTTTACTGAGACAAAGCGTGGTGGACGAAATGGACTTTCGAGTAACACGCGTTGTGTGTTCATATATCTATTCTGTCTGTGTTTTTCTTTCTGTTCTATCATAATTCACGCTAAAGCTATACTCAATATAAGTCTTTTTTTTTTCGATATCGTTGGCCATATTCAGTTATTGTCTCTGTCTACGTGTTTTATATAGTTTCGGTAAGACATGTTTTTCTTTGTATACATTTTCCATCGTATACTCAGTACGTAACTGTTATTTCGAGTACATGTGATTTCTCATTATGGGAGATTATAAAAGATCGTGTGTATGCTCAAAATTCTCGCGATATAAATCATTTGAAGTCATTAATTAAAAAAGAATTTACATGGCTCAATGATAACATCGAATTATGTCAAGCAATCTGTCGTTCTGTAGCAGATCGTTATCAGATGTGTATCAATACAGAAGGCAAACAATTTGAACATTTACTTTAAAATATTGTCCATTTTGTCTTGACAAACTGTGATTCCTCTATCTTAAATTGTTTTTTTTCTCTTTGTGAAAAGTAAAATTTCCTTTGTTGAATTCATTAGTGCTACTTAACATAGGTTCTTCCTGACCTTGTTCTTATAGATATAAAGCTTGAAGATGACTCTATCATTGATAAAAAAAACAGCTTCTTTGCTCGAGCTATAAGGGAGATATTTAATTTTTTTTTTGGTAACATGACTTTTGGGCCGTCCTGTATAAATATCGTACTCTTTTGATGTTTGGCCGAGTGAGACGAAACATACAAAGACTTCTTTGGTTCAGAATCTTATCAGACATCTCTCTAGATATAAATCGGTTTCTGATAGTAAAAATCTGTCAAATTCAATAACAAATGATAATAAATTTGTCTTACGTAAAGTCTTCTCTCGACGATCTACGTTGCTTTTATAAAAAACAGAAGATGTCTTCTATTATATACTTAAGAACATATATATTCTGCATTTTTTTTCCTGTCAGTCTACCCACAGATATGGTTTGCACATTTTTATTTGATAGCTGGGCCATCCTTCTACTTTCATGATAAAACATCTTGATAAGAAACATAAGATAAAATTGTATATACATTAGAAGTTTCGAAGTGAATGCGAGCTCTTTTTTAAAGTTACTTATGTTGGAAAGTTTTTCATTATGGTTCACACATTCAAACAATCGAACTTGGTAAGAGACTGTAACCAAAACAATGATAAGTATACACATACAGATTCTTTCTCATTCAGAGAAAGTGCAAAAATTAGTTAGATCTAATTCATTCAAATACTGGAAATTTGATTTCAGGAAATATTGAAGAACCAATCCTTTGTCAGATGTCATCTGGCATCTCTCGAAATCTATACTAGAAAAACCTTAATATGTTTCTTATTATTAGACTAAATCATAATAAAAATATGATATTTTTGATCAACGCTCTGAATTTTATCTGAGCACATACACGAAGTATTCTTAGTTGTTGAGAGGCTTTGCATGCAAATTTCCACCAATGCTTATCACGTGATATTGTCAATATAGTTCACACCTATAGTGGATAGATACATCTCATTTAGAAATGAACTGAGGATCTCAGCTCAAACAGATGAATGATTGAAATAATCTAATACTCTTTGACTGATATTACCTTACGTTTTCGGAGACCATATTCACGTTAGACAGGCACTAACACCAAAACTCTCGGGATTTGAGGACTGGGATCAATCTTAAGTTTGAAGTTTTAACTTTTCTTTTTGCTTATGATATTAACACTGCCATAAAGCATTCCAATTTACTTAACAAGTTCCATATGATATAACCAGAGAAGAAAATGCATCATTGTGCTAGATGTAATTGATTACTTCGTACCAATTGAGGAGGAAACACATCTACCTGTCATCTATTAAAACTTATCATATGAAGTTTTCGATAGAAAAATATGTAGTCAGAGAAAATAACATTTTACGTGGAGGTTCGTAAGACTATTAGAGTATTTTGCCGTATGAATAGATATTATAATTCAAGAAGAGGACTAAAACTCGAAACCATCCCAACACCCCGAATTCACCCTCACCAATATTGATACTTTCAATTTAAAAGTTTTTTCGCATAAGGGTTTATCTGAATTGCGTATTTGAGAATCAATTCTCTGTTTTAATGCTTGAAATTGTATGATAAATTAGACTTTTTTACTCTTATTCAAAAACTTTTTAATTCAAAAAATTCAATTTATCGCAATGCATGATCTTTCTAATATGGCTATTCTCAAATTATTTCATCATGTTTATGCAACTAGCTTACATTACATACGTAGGCACATCTTTTGAAAATGTCATATAGTACCAGCTCAATAATTTAAGACTACTAGCGGTAGTACCCGGCGTTGCTCGGAAAATCTCCATACTGGAAACTTATCATATCAGAAAACGACAGAAGTTGTATAGAAGGCTTGATTAAAACCTTTTCATCTATTATTACTACATAACCCGCCGTGCATACACTTATATTCATTTTTAAATCGGATAATTCAGCAAATAGTGTGGGGGTGTAACAGTCTTTCTCTTAACTCATGTGTATTTCCATACTTTATACCAATACCCAATGCAAAAAAACTGGCACTAACAGGTGGATATTCTAACAATGGCAGCATATGTCCCGAAGTTTTTGAAAATCTGGGGAAAATTGTAATGTATCATAACCTGTTGTAAAATTTTAGCCCAATCCTCTCGCCAGTCATCCTGATCCATTATGACTTTCCTCGTGACCTAAGATTATGCCATGAAAAGTTTGGCACCCTCAACTCGTGCGATGTCTAAATGCATAAAAAACACACAGGCAGACAAACTTTCTCCTTTATATATATAGATTAGAAACATGCGATTTTCAAATTTAAACCAAAGAATCCACGATAAAAAACGATTAATCTTAGAATCATAACAGATTCGCGAAATTTCTGGAAAATTAACGCAAAGTTCATTGAGATACAACTTCAATGAAATTTCACCCAGACGCCTCCTCCCTACTCCTATTAATGGTAACAGCACTCTTTAAAGACGCTTCTGAACTCAGATAAGCACCATGGAAAGTATGGTAATGTTAAATAATACAACACTATCTGGGTGAAACTTCACCCACACCCCACCGACACCCTCGGTGGGTGATCCCACCATTACCTTCCTCTGGGTCCGGGAAGGCACCATAGAAAGTTTGGTGACGCTAGCTATAACAGAGACTGAATGGATAACGAACAGACAGACAGAGAGACAGACAAACTTTCTTCTTGATATATATAGACAAAACATTTTGAATACGATAAAAATAGAGTCAATCGTGGATGACAAATTTTTCATAAATAAACTTCTGTTATAGCTCTTATCATTTTTGAGAAAATGACAATTGACTCACAAGTTTTGCTCTATAAGATACTCCGATTGTAGTCTATCCGTTCATATTTAAAATACCTATATCTTTCGAAATGATCGTCTATTTGGGCTGTGAAACTTTTAATTTATTCGTAACTGAGATGTATCTATTTACCGTAGAAATATCAGCTGCATCCATATGGTCGACCAACCATCGTAGGTTAGAGCTTATGTGAAAATATCTCATGGAAAAGACTTCAGTAACAAAATATTGCAAAGTCATATATCAAAGTTTTGGGCCAACGGAAAATTTTAAAATAACGTTCTCATAAACGCGCAATTGTTTGTTTATCTTAACTAAATGAAATGAAACATAGTTAAATTACTATTCTTTACCCATAAAGGGTGTTCTAGAAGTTCTGAAGCTTTTTTAAAATGCATCGTTCTCCCTTATAACAAAAGCAAACTCTTTGAAACTTTGGCATATTGTTGCACATATGTAGTGTCACATAACTACAAAGTTTGAGGTCTATAAGTTGTAATATGGCTGAGAAACTATAACAACACAGACATGTACTATTTTGTAAAATTTCCTGTATTTCGGGTCTTTCAAAATGTCTATATCTCGGCTTAGGTAGATGATAAAATCTTGAATCTTTTTTAAAAGATGCGCCTTGAAAAGCTCTACAAAAACTGTAACAACAAATCGCTATTCATTTATGTTAATGGTTTCTGCCCTACACAAAATGAAAATCCTACATGACTGTACTGCTTTTCACCGTACTGGTCGTAATAAAAAAATGTTCGAAATACCTTTTTGTTTTAAATGTATCTCAGCTTGAATAAATGATAAAATCTTGATTTTTTTTTCGAAAGATGTGCCATTGAAAGCTCTACAAAAGCTGTATAAAAAATTCTTATTGAAAAGTAAAAGGTCTTCGAAACCTTTTTTTTATTACGCACGATATGGTGAGAAGTAGTACTGCCATGTAGATTTTTCATTTTGAGTATGGCAGGAACCATTGATGTAATTCGATAGAGATTTATTATTAGAATTTTTGTGGAGCTTTTTACGGTGCATCTTTTAAAAAAGATTCAAGATTTTATCATCTACCTAAGCCGAGATATAGTCGAAATAAAAAAATATTGTACACCCCGAAGACGATCAGGAAAATCTACAAAATAGTACATGTCAGTGTTGTTACAGTTTCTCAGCCGTAGTACAACTTATAGACCTCAAACTTTGTAGTTATGTGACACTACATATGTGCAACAATATGCCAAAGTTTCAAAGAGTTTGCTTTCGTTATAAGGGAGAACGATGCATTTTAAAAAAGCTTCAGAACTTCTAGAACACCCTTTACCTATTGAATTACAAGGATTGACAATTCCAGAACAAAAACTAATATAACTTTATCGTCATAATAGTTGTATAATAAAACTTCACTCACCTTTTTATTCAACTACTACTGCCCAGACTGCACTGAAATACAATTGTATTACTTTTCTTCAAAATGTACCAAATATTGTCGACAGTTTACCACTTACACTTGACGATTCATGTGATACATTGAAAGTGATATTTATTGAAGCTCGATCTCCCGATCGTATTCGTCTAAGAAAGGTTGTCACAGTGCGTAAGAAAAAAATTAGTCGAGCATTACAATGGTTGAAAAAACACAATATACTTTATCAAAAAATTAAAATAAAACTCCAAAATATTAACCAATTGCCAGAAGACGATGTGCCAGAGTGCATTATGTCAACATTCGAACAAAAGTTAGGTGATGAAGAAATTCAATCCGAAAGAGTTAGATATGTTCCTGATCCATTATACAATCTAACAGGATATGCTGCTGCAGATACTATTCCTATTAGCAACAAGTGAGAGGAATTAATCAATCTATAGTTCTATATATCTGTTTTTATTTAAGTGGTGTTCTCGATGTTAATAGCACATCAGTATCTTCAAAAGAAATTGCTACCTACGTTTTGAACAAGATTAAAAATAATGGACACAAAGATCAGACAATTACCGAAAATGTTTACCTAATTCCTCATTCATCAAAACCTATCAACGAATATTTCAATCCGAAATTATTAGCTGGCCCGTATCCAACTTTATTCTGTTATGGACTTGGAGCACCTGAAGATCAATCGCGCTCACGAGGAAAGGTCCCGAGGTGTTCAACGAGTTTAGAGCTCATCTTTTGACCATAGCTAGACATCGATGAGATATGAAAAACCCCAAAAGGATACGTGCCCTTAAGCCTTCCTTCCAGAGTTATAGCCATTTTAGTAGAATTTCAGCCTGTAGCTCAGTATGTACCAACAAATCGAATGAGATTATTTCAAGCTGAAATTTAGCCCATAGATAGCTATACTTGTGACTAGAATGCACTGAAAATTTCAGCTTAAAATAATGTTTCCTTCACGAGATATTGAGTTCTCAAAAAAACATGAGTTTCGCGCTTCTTTCATAGAATAAGAATTAATCTTGTGAATTCAATATCTCGTGAAGGGAACATTATTTTGAGCTGAAATTTTCAGTGCATTCTAGTTATAAGCAATTGCTATATGTGGGCTAAATTTTAGCTCGAAATAATGTCATTCGATTTGTTGGTGCATATCGAGCTATAGGCTGAAAGTATACTAAAACAGCTATAATTTTGGAAGGAAGACCTAAGGGAACGTATTCTTTTGGGGTTTTTCATTAGGTATGCACCAAATCCAATTCCAGTCAAATCCAATTCCTAGATTTGACTGGATTTGACAGAAATTGGATTTGGATTTGATTGGATTTGATTGGATTTGACTGGAGTTGGATTTGGGTTTGACTGGA